>OMKY01231016.1:0-16144 GCA_900302395.1 Bregmaceros cantori | reverse complement strand
CTGTCATTTAAAATAATTAGTAGTATTTCAGTAGTTTGATTGACAATATGTACACCATTCATTTATAGATCAAGTATGGATGACCTGGTTCAGCAGCAGACCTGGTGATACGCTACAGTCTACACTTGTCTAGCTTGTCTGCGAGACAAACATGCAATCAGCCTTGTAATAACTTCAGTACCACTCGTGAAAACAACTCGTGTCTTTTTCTCAATCAACACATGCCGGCAACATACATGGAAGCAATCTCGTGAACAAAAGTAGGCTGTCAACTCAGCGGAGAGCAACAGTGTGACATAAACACAGAACAAAAGATAAGACCACCGATAGAATGGATGTACATTCATGCACTCTTTCACATTTTTTGGTCTCACTGAATGAACAATTGTTACAGAGCACGTTATAGGTCAAGCAGTGCCGCAGGTTCCAATCCCTTCTCCGGCTTTTCTGCAATGTCACCTTGCGACCAAAAAATAAGTTAAGAAATACATAATGGGACAATGCAGTTAGAACAGACTCCAGGCTTCAGCTTCAGCTCTACTGCACATGCACAAAATCGTGGACCTTGACACAGCAAATGAGAGGCAGCCATCTTGTTTGGGGGCCAAACCGTGATGCTGTAGCACCCATCACTCACTACCACCACCTGTTATCCAATGTGAGAAGTCATTAAGAGCTGTGCAGACTCCAAAGGTGTTAATTGCCGAGCTGCGACTTCCAAGCGCCGTGTTTGTCGATTGAGTGTACGTGCCAGGTCTTGTTTTGATTTGCAGCTAATGGCTGGTCTGTCGTACAACAAGAATAGAAAGAAAAGTTAACCACAAGCTAATTAGATGGTTTGCATTGTATTATGTGTTTATTTATATTATGAGGGCGTCACCGATTAATGAATGATCAGTGAACACCTTGACATAACCAGTGAATCCAGCATGTCAGCTTCTGTGCATCAGGCTTCCTATGTCAGTTTTTGTGCAGGAATTTTAGAGTTCCAAACCCGAAGCCTGAAACTGGCGTGACTACATCGTCAGTGGTTTTCCAGAACAGGTTCTTTGGACGTTTCGACCAGAACCAAAACCATACGCCCTTCCCGCTCTGTAGGTCCCAGGGGTTTATCAATCCTCTGGCTTAGTCACGTTTCCAATTAGTGTCTCCCTTATGCATGCACACACACACACACACACACACGTATGCATGCAACCTCTCACAGGAATACTTTAAACATACGTGCAGAATCGAATTGAGCCCAATGACCTCTCGAACTTCCAAACCCCAAAGCTGGGACCAAAACGCGACAATGACAACGATGAACTCTCAACTGTGTTGCCAATTCATTTCATAATTGATGAGTCAACAATTAATTGAATAATCAATTCATTCCTGCTGCGTTGTGATCATGGCAGTATACAGTACAACCACCGAGGTGCCGTCGTCCCTCAGTGAGCTATAGTCCACTAATCCGGGGGGAGTGATCATTGTGGCTGGTGATTCTAATCAGGCACAACAAGAAGAAGCGAAGGCCCTCGATCGATGTGGATTTATCCCATTGCAGGATATTTAAACCAAACTTTAGCTTTCCAGGCACTCCCGCTGGCCTCAGCTCACAACCACCTTTCTCCTTGTCACTGATCAATATGGTGCCCACCAGGGCTATCCTAACAAGCCAGAACAAATGAATCGTCCACGCATCGCACGCGACTAGAAGGTTTTTTTTGGCCAGGAGTAAGCAGGTTTGAAAAAAGGTTTGTCAATCAAATGAAGTTATCAAATCACAGCGCAGTAGTTGGCGTGGAGGCCCACGTCTTGATTCAAACAATGGGCCTTGACTTGTCTGATTTGATTGATTTTGTTGATTTGATTGTATTTAAACTAGTACTATACAAGATAAATATACAATTTCTCCAGGTGAGGGATTTCGTACTGCATCAATAACTCCTCACTCTACCATTGGCACTGAGGTTGGGCAATATACACATTTTTGTATCACGATATTTGGTAATTGAAGACATCAGAACATCCGATAACAAAAAAAAAGGAATATGTAACTGTATTCGGTGACCATTTAATGGTAGCAGTGCTCAATGATGTGACTGGCCATTAATGACTTTTTTTAATACTGTGTTAATCTACTATGAAACAATAAACAGAACACATCAATACGTTTAATATTGAATTATATATAAAATATAAATCAATCAATAGTGGTGGGCTAGTAAATTATCACTCCCGGACTGTCGATTGCCTCCTCAGCATGAACCATTCAGAGTTGTACACAAGCTTTCAAAAACCGACCAACGATAATCCCGATATTATATATTATGGTACTGACGATATTTTGAAATGTAATGACATACAATATTATTGCTATATTGCACAAGCCTAATTGATTAATTCTCTTGGCCTTAACAAAAACACTTTCTGTTATCTATGCCCTTCTCAACTCCGAGCTGAGCCAAGCTAGGTGTAGACCTTAAAAATGTTAGGGAAATATTCTCTTAGCCATACATTCATCCTCTATTTGTGCTAAGCACTGCCTTATTCAGGCCAAGATAGCAACTGGATTACATCCACGATGGGAGCGGCTATTTCATACCGTATCTTGATCCCCAGTGACCCATTACTGACCCATGGATATTAGCTTTCTCCACGCTGTTGGTCAGACAGCTAATCCTCCTCAAATGGAAGGACCCCTATGATACTTTGGAAAAAGAGAATACAGAAAAATATCAGTTTTCCTGTATTTTCTGCGTGGCTCTCTTGCCTCTATCTACTTGAATGCCTTTCCTAAACACACACTTGAGACTGACTGTAACCGACCCAACAAACCCAATGACTCAAAGATTAAAAAAATATTTAAAAATTACACTGACGCCAGAAGAAAAGACAAAAAAAAGACCCCAAAAAAATAGATCAACTTGCAACTGGAAGGGATTCGATTTTAAACGTAATATTTCCTAGTGTTCACCTACAAAGTCTGTCCAGGGAGGAGATGGTAGCTTGCTTTGGACTTCACTGTGTTCAAAAAACAACAGCAGAGGCAATCACTCATTGTAGACGACTAAATATAATAGAACCGTGCATCTTTACTTGTCTGCCAATTCAATTTCATTATGATTATGAGGGAAGCAATTCAATCCTGGGGATTGAAAAGCTCAACTTGAGTTGAGGGAGAGGCAATCCAAATAATTTAGTTGTTCTTAAACACTATTTCAAGCTATAGGACCGAGTGTGAGCTGTGAATTTATTTTGGGTGGTCGAGAAAATAAGTCATGTCAAATGATTTAAAGATTTCCAATCTGCGGGTAAGACAGAAAGGCAGATAGGGACCGAGAGAGGTAGCCTGTCAGAGAGAGAGAGCGAATAATAATAGTGCTCTTGAATGTATAGTAGTTCCTGAATTGTCGTATCGTTGCCATACATACTCATGTTCCACGGGGAAAATGATCAACACACAAGTAGGTTTGGAATGTTGAACAAACACATTTTGAACTAAATTGCAGATCAAAAACATGGCCGTCGTGACCACCAAGGGGAATGGTAAAGCCCAGGGGCGCCGCCAGGGGGGGAAAGGTGGTGGCCCGTGGACGGTGGATCGCAACTAATATTTTATTGTTTTTTATTATTATTATTTTAGAAATTTCTACAAAGAAATGGTAATTGGAAATAAACGTATTAAACACACACCTGTCGATTTCCATAAGGCCCAAAATTAGAATCTTTCATAGGGCCCAAAATTCCTGGCAGCGCCCCTGGTAAAGCCACAGAAACATGGCAAAGTATGAAAGGTGAGCGCGTCCCCCCAGACCACAAGTTGAGCAGTGCTGCGGGTTCAAATCCCCTGTCCGGCTTTTCTGCAATGTCTCCCCCCGACTCTTCATCCCAGTTTTCGATTTAATCCTGTCACTATCTCGGCACTTGCGGCCAAAAAATAACTTAAATAATTATAATAATTAATTAAATAAATAAAATGTCTTTACATTATGTCATATCATTAAATGAAACATTTTCACAATTCAAGATTAATTTTAACTCTCCATATTACATATTCATGACAGCAGTACACATGGAATTTCAGTTGGTCATGAAACAACTCTCTCAAGATCAACAGGTAACGAACAAGGTCCACGCGATAAGAAAGAAAAGCAGCACATAAGTTATAAAGTGGTATTGACATAAAATCAGCACATGTATAATGCCTGTGACTTTCTCCTCCCCTCCCCAACCTTTCTGCAATGTCTTCCCTCAGTCAATAAAACAGTAAAATGGTGCTTACGGCCAAAAATGCTTCGCACTGAGAGTTAAGGACACAAATAGTTTGAAACTTTATTAGTCCTCAGAAGGAGAATACATTCTATTGGTTCACCAGGAGGAAGAGCTAAATAAGTAATACACTTCTTCTGCTGAAAATCCCTCGTAACAACAATCATAATAATATAGAAAGATGTATGAACAGAGAGGGAGAAAGTGCTCCCCATGTCATAATTATACAGTCTAATTGGCCGAGGTATTGTGTCCAGACTCCTTCTGTTGCACATAACCTATTATTTTATCTCAGTTTGTCTCTCCCCTCTCTCTCACTCTCTCTCTCTCTCTCTCTCTCTCTCTCTCTCTCTCTCTACCTTTTGCTCTCTCACACACATGAACAAATGTACACAAACACACTTGTACACTTGTGCTCAAACATTGCAAAACTACACACACTGGCAAACACAGACCTTAAAAAAAACCCACATGCATATGCCAAACACACCGACAACATTCAAGTACAGACATCCTCAAAATGTAAACCCAAAACACAAGCAAACACACAAAATACACACACAATGGGTACACATGTGCATGTTGTAAAACACTGGCAAACACTGGCACACAGACTGTAACACAAAATGCAACCCCCAAAACACAAGCAAACACATAAAATACACACACACACACACGTACACACGTGCATACATTGTGATGATAAAAATCGCAAATAAATGGCTTATCTGTTGTTGTTTCTTTTTTCTATCCTCTGCTGGTTGCCCCCGGGCACACATCCAGCGATGCTACGGATGTTAAGAGGTACGCTGCGTATGCAGTCAGCACCGCACAGACAAACACACACACAGTTCACTTCTTATCTCCTGTCACACTATCTTCTATTTCATCTCCTCACCCCGCGCCCCACCCAGGCAGAATGCAAGCAATTTACCAGCGATATACCATCCCTTGGCAAGGCATTTTGGCCCAACGATTCTCCCTCTCTGACAGTAACCAGTTACTGCTATGGCGCGAGAAAGCACGCGACCGCCTCGCAAATTCAATTTATTTCACACAGTTTGAAACAGAGGCGTCCCTGGGAAGAGATCGAAGCGTTAGTTAAAGCAGGCCAAGGACTTGAGCGGCATCAACAACAAATGGACAGATAAACCTTTTACTGAGAGACACGGCGGCACGCTGGTGCAGTGGATAGCGCTGCTACCTCGCAGCAAGGAGATGCTGGGAGCCAACAAATCGTCCACGCATTGCACACTGCTAGTAGTGGCGGTAGTGGTACAAAAAAATTGAACTTTTAGTGCTAGCAGTTTGTGTGGCAACCCATTATCAATGCGAACGTGCCAACTACACTACCCAGCGGCCCATGGACCCGGAAGTTTGGTCACGTGACTGCGGTTAGCGGCAAGCGATCTATCGGTAAGTTGGTGATTATCTTACTCATCACACGCGTGGACGATTCATTTGTTCTAGCTTGCCATGCAAGGATTAAACCTGTTCGCCTGATTTGGCCGCCTGTATGTCTGACACCCCTGAGATAGAGACACATATAGACAGCGAGACTGACAGCTAGAGTTAGCAGCTAGACGACCATAATAGAACGAGAAAGCACACTCCCACACAAACAAGCATCTGCCATGTACACCAGAGGGCCAATTAGACGTATGCGTGCTGAATTAGCACTAATGTGCTGACATGCTAGCGGTGAACAGCCGTTGCCCCCTTACCTTCCTGCACGGCTTGGAACGGGTTGTTGGGTTCGATGCGTTTCACAGAGTGAGTGATCTTTTCGTGGAGGTCGTCGTTGGCGCTCAGGTCCGAGATAGCCTGCTGAAAGACCTCCTCATCGCGCTGCGAGTTGTCCTCAAAGATGGCACCTGGTGGAAGAATGTCAGATAAGCATATTATTAAAATGTCTACATTTCCGGGGGGGGTGCCAGGTGGCCGAGTGGGTAGAGAGCATGTCCCCCCGACCATAGGTTGAGCAGTGCCGCCGGCTCAAATCTCCTGTCCCCCACCCCCACTAATCCTGTCACTATCTCCCTCAATAAAGAATGATGGCTTGCACCCAAAAAATAACTTGTCTAGATTTCCATCCCAGAAGTCCATCCCAATCTTATCCCATTTCATGCCATCCACAACACTTTTAAACAAAACCGCCATACACATAGTTCCAATGCCCCACTTGGCTGCTCACGGCGTGTAGGGTGGATTGCCCTAATGTGGGTCCTTTTGTTGCAGCTTCCAAATGTGGGAGTTAGTTGCCTATGGTGGGACAGTGAAATGTAAGTGTTGACCAGTTTAACTTAACACACATTTCCACATTCCGTTTGTTTTTACCATAGTTTCATTGACATTCATTATTTTAGGGACGAGCCGGAGACAATGGAACTTGGGTGTCCCACATTAGGGCAGACACCCGAAAAAACTGATATATCAAAGACATTTTAAAAATACTGAAGAATTATAAGCACTGCTGGTATTTTCCTCAAGCCTGGCAAGGCAGAACAGATTGATCGTCCACACATCGCATTTGACAATCATTTGGTCTGAATTAAGCAGTTTTGAAAAAAGGTGTGTGAATCAAATTAAGTTCAATAGCTTTCCATCCTGCTGAAGTTACATGAAGTCGGTTGCTTTTGTTGTGGTGTGCAATCGATGGGCTTTGGATACAGGCATGTGTGCCATGATCTGGTAACCATTCTTATGCTGCCCTCTAGTGGTGAGTGTTAGTAAATAATGTATCTACAATTAACAAATACATTATACCGCAATATTTGGTTGTTGGTTTTTTTCGCCGTCAACACTACATTTCCATCTTTATTGGATAGAATTAGTCGGAAACTGGGTTTAAGAGATCGAGGGTGGACACGCAGACAAGCTGACAAGGGGAGGAGAACTTGCTGCACTCTGCCAAACGACGCCTCTTTCGAGATATGAATTTTAGCCCATCATCGCCCAGCTCTAGTCCTACTGCACATTGGGCTCAGACTCTCCACAGAGTTCCTGTCTTCCAATCTCAACAGTCTATAACTTGTATGCCGATTCATGCATGTCGTCCAGCCGCTATTGGTTGGAATTGTGAAGATGCAGCAATTTCTTAATGGCTATGATATATTTCATCTACATTAGTTCATCCCATGTTTAGGTATTTCAGACTGTGTATGTGTGGGTCTGTTATGTATGTGTGGCTTTCTGTCATTTCGATAGGCGGGCATCTGAAATATAGACACCCAACCCCTCCTTTCATGGCATGCACAGCTGCTCTCTGCGCATAGTGCTAAAAGCGTTGGAAAAAAGCCAGAATTGATGTTCCAGATGTCACGCAGACCCAACCCAGCAGCTAATGTGCAGTGCAAGAAATAAGACGTGTGGGACCCGTTGGGACTCAAGGGAAACCGTTTACATTGAAAATTCAGAATCACATGATTGCCGTGAACTTTTTCCGAACCAAACTACGCCTAGCTAAATTGTATGAAGGGGAAAACTTTCTTTTTTTGTTTTTTTTAAGTTATTTTTTGGGCGCAAGCGCCATTTTTCATCCTTTATTGAAAGAGATAGTGACAAGATTAAATTGGAAACTGGGATGAACAGTCAGACATTGCAGAAAAGCTGGACAGGAGATTTGAACCTGCGGCACTGCTCGACCTGTGGTCTGGGGGACGCGCTCTCTAACCGTTCTGCCACCACGCCCCTTTTATGGGTCTTGGAAAACCGAATGTTGAAACTAGAAGCAGTCAGAGATTGCAAACCGGCGCCGTAGTGGTACAAATACATAGTACTGTTAGTGCTAGCAGTATGTGTAGCAACCCATTATCAATGCAAGTGTTCGTAGAGTAGCGCGCTTGCGATTGACTATGCCAACTACATTTCTCAGTGGCACCTGGACCCGAATGGATCCAGATTAAATGAATCATACTTAAACACCAACTTAAATCACCAACATACTTAATCGCACAACTGATCGTTGTACGGTCACGTGACTAGACTTCCAGTCTCGTGATAAGTTGGTGATTAAGTATGATTATGTTACTTATAAGCTACAGAAATGATCTATCGGTAAGTTGGTGATTAAGTATGATTATGTTACTTATAGGCTACAGAAATGATCTATCGGTAAGTTGGTGATTAAGTATGATTATGTTACTTATAGGCTACAGAAATGATCTATCGGTAAGTTGGTGATTAAGTATGATTATGTTACTTACCAAAATGTAATCAATTCTTCCGCTTGTCATTTCCAACAACTCTGCAAAATTTCATCCAGATCCATGCACAACTTTTTCTTTATCTTGGGGACAAACCAACGCGACCAAAAACATAACCTGCGTTCCGCGGTGCAGGTAATAACAACTATGATTAAAGGTATGGTTGCTTTGCGTGCACGTGTCGATACTTGAAGTTTGTGAATAGTCCTTGGGAAAGACAAACCAACGCTGCCAAAAACATGACCTGCTTCGCGGCTCCACCCCGGCACAGGTCATAAATAAGCTAGGAGGCCATCCACTTTCACTGCCATTCAGTGGCGTGGCATTGAATGGCAGTGCCATTGAGGCACACTGGCACTGTGCCTCAGCTAGAAATGTACCCACTTATAAATCACGAGGTAAGATTCTGCAATGCAGTGTGTGATGCAACCAAACAACAGGATAACTAACAATTTAAGCAACCTTGTCACTAGCACTCTAGAAGAGGGAAAGTAGAGGCTGCTGAAGTCCTAATAGAGGTAATGAAGGCAAAGTGCTGGGTTATGCCTCACGCCATCTGGCCAGGGCACTTTATCAATATCGGAGTGTCCACTCCAGGCCCTGCCAACACTGCCGGAGGCAGCCAGGAGGGGGCAGAAACAGTCCTGCGCCACGTGCGCCATATGCTGATTACACTGTAGAAGTAATGAAAGTCTGAGGATTTATAGACAAGTTTACGTGATAAAAACTGGGGGGAGTCATTTTGTCCCGTGCTTCTGCAGGTCTCTTCCGGTGCCTATATGTATGTATATGAAGTCTGGTAGAAGGCCGCGGTACGTGGACACAAAAACACACAAACTGCACACCAATTCAAAATCCGACCACTAGATGTCGCTCTGTGACCAGTTACATATCACTCTCCTTGCTTCGTTAACCTTTTTGTATAAATAATGATGTAATGCAGTCAAAATCCTACTTAAAGTTACTCACTAAAGTCACATGTCACATGTTCTTCTGGACCAATAGGCTGGCTGCTTCTACTAGATGTTTCAAAAGGAATGAGACAATGGAACGAGTTGAACTGATTATTAAATCATGCGTTTGTGGGTCACAGATCCGCACGATACCGCAAGTTACCACCACAATTTTTAAATTATAAATTTTTTGTAGTCAATTAATTTCATGATCGTTTAGTCGATTAATCGTTGCTGCGTTGCTGTCCTGCTGAACAGTATTTTGTTAATGGACTTACCTTAACATCCCTGGGGTCGCTGGTTAAGTATAGTTAGACATGAACACACACACAAGGATACATCCAGCATGTTGATCATCAGTCTGCAGGTCTCCAGGTTAAACGCTGTGAAACAGATGAAATAAAATAAATACAACTAGAAGCACTCGGAGATTGCAAACCTGCGGTAGTGGTACAAAAAAAAAAAATAGTACGTTTAGTGTTAGCAGTATGCGTGGCAACCCATTATCAATGCAACAGAATTTTACAGAATTTTTTGGCGAGAACGAAAACTAGAAAACATAGGCCTGCCTGAACGGTTCAGAAAGGAACTTTTTAGAAACTATTTCATTTTCAAGCCCTGACAATGAGTTGACCTACGTTTGTAGGATCCGGAGATGCCGCTGCTGGTCAGACACCGCTGGAGCTCGTCAGCTGAGATCTTTCCATCCTAACGAGACAAAACACACATTTTAACCAATCATAGCCCTGACGATGTCTGTTGTTATTATGCAGAGATGTACACGAGTCCTGAACTCACAAGTCTGAGTCTTTAGGGGTCGAGTCCCAGTCAAGTCTGAGTCTTTAGGGTACGAGTCAGAGTCGAGTCTCAAGTCATTTTTAAATATGTAGCTCTAAAACCAGCCTGTTGCTGGAGAACCTGCGCTGGTCGCCGCCATGATGGGCTGAGGTCGGTGAGCAGTGCGCAACCTTCTTCTTCTTCTTCTATTGTTTAACGGCGATCGACACTTGTCTGAGCATGGCCTTTGCGCGCGTGGATGGAAAGGAAGCGGAAAAGAATGGATTTTTTTTTAAGCCGAAACAGAGGGAAAGACTCGTCAAATACTCGTCAAGAGTCATTGACCAAGATTCCCGAGTCGAGTCCGAGTCTTTAGGGCGCGAGTCCGAGTCGAGTCTCGAGTCCCGTTTTTCATGACTCGAGTGACTCGCGAGTCGAATCTTTTGACTAGAGTCTGCATCTCTAATATTATGTATGACTAACATGATGACAGCTTATCCAATGGCTGAGAATGTTAACAAGTCAGTCCTCGCCCTGATGTGAAAATATTAACGATTCATTTAATTATTCGCCAACAATTAATAATCACACAAATTTGAAATGACTTAATAATTCCTGAAAATATGAAATATTTAATGAATGGTGAGGAATAGCACACCGCAAGTTACCACCACAATTTTTAAATAACCCTGTAGGTGTGTGTGCTCCCACCGAATAGACATGTTGAAAAATAGCCAAATACACGGCAAGTAAATGACAACGGAAGTGACGTTCAGATACCGGAAGAACCCCGAACTCGTCTGTACAGGAGAGATTAAAGTGTGTGTGAATCATGAAGGAAATGCAATAACTCCTGTACGTACCTGTCCAGCGACCTGAGAGAAATATCCATACAGCGGATCCTGCTGATACTGAAAGAGAGAGACAGGACAAGTCAGGATGACAGATAAATATTACTCAAGAGTTTGAATGATAATTCACAGTAGGAGTAACAATGCATGAGAGGTTTCGTCTGTCTTGAAAGAGAAAGTACTGCATTTTGATGCCTGGCACGCATACACACATACAGTGAAGTAAAAGTAACTAAAGTTATCTAACTTCGTTACTTTAAAAATAAAGTAACTTGGTTACTTCTAAGAGGAGTATTAATTAGCCATCACTTTTGTCATTAGCCAGATTGCTTTTTAGAAGTAACCGTTAGGGCTGGGTTGAAATTAAAAAAAAAGATTTAAAATGGATTCAAAATGTAACACATCGATTCAAAAAGGGAGTGAATCTATTTAAGATAAGTATTTTTCTCCCTTTTCTAGAATGTCATATGCAAATAATGCAACTAAAAGCAGTGGGAGTTGACTTAAATTTCAAACTTAGATTTTTTTTTTTTTTGCTAAAATAAGTATTTTGGGGATTCTTGACTCTGTCACACATGCACAGATACAATTCCAGTACTATTGGGGCCGTTTTGTCTATGCCTCAGTATTTACTTCGAAGAGCCCATTCAGCAACATGTATGAAAAATAATTCAATAGAATTGTGACCTTGTGAATCGGAATCGAGTAAGGAAAATCGAATCGATACCCAGCGCTAGTAACCAATATTTTTTCCCACTCGGTTCGTTCCGAACAGAAATGGAACTATAACGTTTCCGGTTATGAGTTCCCCCAATAAATTGACGTTCCCGAACCGGTTAGAACAAGAAAATATGTGCACTCCTTCGAGAACAAAATAAACCCGGTATTAACTGGTTACCATTATTTTTAAATATATGTTTCTGTTCTGGAACATAAAACATAATAACGTTTCCGGTTTCGTTTCTGTTCGCTGGAAAATACAAAAAGTTCCTGGTTTTCGTTTCGAACCGGTTCAAAGCCCTGCTAGTAACTATGGCAACATGGATGATAGTAAATAGAATATATGGGGCAGTGATTAGATATTCGTTGTGCTCCATTCTTGATCAATTCTACAGCCTAGGAAACAAACACTGAATACAGCCGTGAACCGAGGTGATAAGGTCTCGAACAAAAACCACTACAAACAAAGCAGTACATTCAAACAAGCTGACACATTGAACAAATATTAACACACCTTTGTAACACACCTTCATCTATAGGCCTAGTGCAGGGCCATTCAACTACTTTGCTCAGAGAGCCGCATCGTCAGAAGCCCAATGGGCCAGGGGCCGGACTGCCATGTTTTGACAAATACATTTATTTTGGTCAACTCTTGCTACAATAATTTTCTAATTCATGGCACGGGAGGAGAGAATATTTGATGGGTGAAAGAAATATGCATCCTACCTACACGCTACAAAAAGAGCCCCCACATTTTGGGGGCATTTTGTCGCCCTATTTTAAGCCGCTCCTGTAATGAATCGTTATCGAACGGCACAGCAACAGTTGATCATTGCTCCACAGCGCTCAGCAGTGGTAGTTATGCGTTATTAGTTATTTGCGCTGATCAGCAGAGAGCAGTTTACACGCTTTACTAGAACAAAAAACATAAGATAAATAAAACATACCCACAATTTAAAACTTGAAGAGATACAATTACAATCCGAGCACAGCCAGTTTGTGTACAAATGTCTATAAAACGTTTTTCATTGAACGAAAGAATATTTGGCGTTATTTATACTCGGCGACACCTTACATCGTATCCTTCATTATTTATATCATTTGATCCATTCAGGTCTGCGTAGAAACACTGCTGTAAACTAAAAACAAACCAGTTATGTTTATTTGAACATTGAACATGTTCAAAGAGAAGCGTGGGACAGAGCCCGGTGGGGGGCTTAACGTGTAATATGACCCGTTTGACCACTCCTCAAACCCAACAAATGAACACAATAGCGAACAGCTTGGAACACTGGACAGCAACGCTCGAAGTAATAAGTAAAAATACTAATAAAAAACAACAACACTAATTTCTGCTTGAAAACATGTCGATCGCTGTAGGAAACAGTCGCTCGGGTAATTAAAGCAATGTGTGTGCTTAAAAAAAACAGTCTAAACGGACACGGGAGGCAGTACCTAAACACCGAAACGGACCCAGATGAATTAAGAACAACCAAAAACGCATTCAATTATTTGCTCTAGATTTTTTACGATTTTTTTTAAAGTAATCCAAATGGAATCCAACATGGGATTACTTTTGGATTACATTAAAAAAAAAGCTTGAATCAAAACATCTGAACCAATAACTTAATGTGTTCCAAATGTTTTAATTTGTTAAACTCCAGGGTGGTTTCAGGCTGTATCATGAATTGAACGCCTGTAACGTATAGGAAATTATTTGTTAGAAATAAAACATTTCTCAAAAAAGTAGCCCCTCCCAACCCTGGTAACGCCTGATAGTTCCATAAAATATATGAATGTCGTTCACTTCCATTATAACACACTTCGTTGGTATCTGGGCGGTGCTCCCGTTCACTTCGAATATACAAAAATAAATACTTCTTGATGTTAAAAACTGGGTCCGTTTGAGTCCATTCCGGGGTTTATGTCCTGCCGACCCAGGACATCCCAGCGGATGGGTGGAGCAGACAGAGGCGCACTGCTCCCATCACACCTACAGTGATGCCATTTAATGATATATTATTTCATTGATAACACATTTAATTACCTCCGCACTAGCCGCCAGGAGGTCTGGTCTGACATATTTAATGATAATGTCCTGTACAGGAAAGAAGAGGTCGATGTTTCATGATTGTTGTGGATCGAAACTGCGCTGCGCGGAAAGATCCAGTAGATCGTCTTATTCTACAGGGAATAAAAAAAAACAACTTACACCCATCGGATACCCCGCCTGGGGTGGAGCTCCGTAGCCGGGATACGCCATCGTTGCCTTAATTCCTGCTCGGGTTGGAGTAGAAATAAACTGCGGTTCGAGTCGTATCACTGTGCCTGTGTTTCAGTAGAGGAGGGGTTGGCGTTAGATCGGATGCTGTGATGTAAGTGCGCGACTGCCAAAAAACGATCCGCTTATTTTGTTAGGATTCCTCCAAAACCCCAGCCCCCATAACCTTGAGCCTAACCCCAAATGTTGGAAGGGGTTACTTTTGGATTACTTTTGAGAAATGTTTTATTTCTATTAAATAATTTACTATACATTGCAGGCGTTCAAATCATATTATAAGTAGATTTCACCCTGAATTAAATAAATTAAGAACAACCAAACTGTCATGAAATTATTTTCTGGATGATTGCATTAAGATTATTTTGGGTAATCCAATATAGGATTACTTTTGGAATACTTTAAAGAAGCTTTAATCAAATAATTTCAACCAATAACGTAATGTGTTCTAGATGTTTTAATTTATTAAATTTAGGGTGCTTTCAGGCACCCTAAATTATATACGATATGAGTTGAACACCTGCAATGTATAGTAAATTATTTAATAGAAATAAAATATTTCTCAAAAGTAATACAAAAGTATCCCCTCCCAATCCTGCACACTACTAACCTAACCATAACGCCTAACCCGGCGAGCCAGACCCAACGACTCGTCCACGCAACGCACGGAGAGCTATCCGATCTAACGCCAACCGAACATTAGACAGGAACGGGACGCTGATGTGTTGGTAGAATGGTTTCAATGATCACATCCAAAGAGTCGAGCCCTGTGCTATTGTGAAATGTGCAGACGGGCAGTGTAAAGGAGTCACTTCAGGTCACCTAGCCTGGGGGAGCCAGACCAATCTACTCGTTTCGGGTTCGCACGCAATTCATGGGTATTTCGGTATGGGGTAGTTAGAATCAGAATCAGTTTTATTGCCATGGCTGCAACGATTAGTTGACAGAGGTGGAAAGAGTACTGCAAAATTGTAATTGAGTAAAAGTATCTTTACTTTGCTTAAATTGTACTCAGAGTAAAAGTAAAATTACCTATCTCAAAAGGTACTCGAGCAAAAGTACAAAATAACTTTTTTTAAAATGTAATGAGTAAAAGTTATTTCAATTATTTAATGCAAACAAAGCATGAGTCATGAATCAAATTCAGCTTGTTGTTTTTTCTTAATTTTTTTATCAATATTCAAATGAATCGATGCATGGACGATGCGTTGGTTCTGGCTCGCCCCAAATTAAACATTTTCACCATCCACCAATATGTTTTGTAATCAGTAAAGTGAGGGGACTTAAATGTAATGAGTAAAAAGTAGTAAGGTAAAAATGTACTGGAGTAAAAGTTAATATTTAACGGACTTATTTGCTTGAAAAACAAAATAGCACTACATACGCTGATTTTAATAGGTTTGTGTCAGAGTAAGTAACTTAATTGCTGTATATTTGTTGGTTGAGGAGAGCCAAATTAGACTATTTTTTTGAGTTGATTAAGGAGTAATACCTTGTAATTGTTGTTCTGCGTTAATATTTTGGGTATGTTTTAAAAGAAAAAATATATCCTTTTTTTTCAATTGAAAAGATATTATCAAAATAATTGTCAGTGTGTGTGGATAAACACAGGCCAGAAATTAACTTCAGACAATTGGTCAGCACTCTGTTACAGTAAGATTTAACATAGTAATAATATAATAAAACTGTGAGAATATTACACAATAAAATATACCAGCACAGTAGAAGAAACAATATATAATGATTAATGACACAGTAAATATAACACAGTAAAAAACACCATAAAATGATTATATATATATATATTTTATATATATATTATATATATATATATATATATATATATATATATATATATATATATATATATATATATATATATATATATATATATATATATATATATATATATGTGTGTGTGTATATATATATATATATATATTTTATATATATATTATATATATATATATATATATATATATATATATATATATATATATATATATATATATATATATATATTATATATATATATATATATTATATATATATATATATATATATATATATTATTTGCTTGCACTCATGACATTGAACCTTTGC
>OMKY01231015.1:0-11251 GCA_900302395.1 Bregmaceros cantori | reverse complement strand
AGGGAGGGAGGGAAGGCATCCGACTGTTAGCAAAAGAGAGAGGCAAACGTTAAGCCTAGCACAAGAAGCGGCAGCAGCAGCGGCGGGCAGCGCGCCAACACCAACTCCGTGTCCCGCAGCCGCACACACACAGCGACGCCGTAAAGTCGGCAACAGCTGATGTCTTGAGGCCCAGTTCCCGACTCCTGCCGACCAGACGTCAAACTTGTCCTGGGAATCGGGCCCCGCGAAAAAAGGGCCTCGCCAGGGGGATCACGCAGCAGGCATTCTTCAGCGGACAGAGGGAGACATACATGGGCAGAGGAGAGCGATGCTTCCTGCCCTCCTAGAATGGGCTGAGAAAACACGGACCTTGCATTCCGCCCTGGCCGCCTTCTAAAGCTGGCATTAACTTAGCCCCAGCTCTGGATGCAGGTGTGACCACCTGCAGGTTGAAAACCGCTGCCTTTGGGGCACGAAACCGGGAACTTTTAGTATTTTCCAGGGAACAGAAACGAAACCGGAAACGTTATTATTTTTTATGTTCCGGAACAGGAACACTTATTTAAAAATAATGGTAACCGGTTAATAACGGTTTTATTTCGTTCCTCAAAGGAGTGCACTTGAGGATAACTTCAGAAATAAAACAAAGAGTATTTATAAAATCTACGATGTAGCAGTGAAGTTGGAATCGTTGCGGGACTCTCTGCAGCGTCTTGTGGGTTCGCCCCGACACGCAACGAGACCTCAGCTGTAGAGCGCTACCAGCGCGCCTCTGTAGCGAGTCGCTTTGGGTTCGCCGCAACAAATATTACATAGCATTAAACAGCTGACTGGAACGAAATTAACCGTTCCGGGAACAATATTTTTTTGTTCTAACCGGTTCAGGAACGTCAATTTATTGGGGGAACACATAACCGGAAACGTTATAATTCTGTTTCTGTTCGGAACGAAACGCTTGGGGAAATATATTGGTTCAAAGCCCTGCTTTGGGGTCAATTTCAGGAATGGTCAATGTCAATAGCCCCGTTTACACGGGCACTTTTTCTTGGATCTGATTCAATTTAGGCAGATCAAATATAATCCGCTTCACCTGTATTCATGAAAACGTAGCAATCGGATCGATGAGTATATAGAGTAGGGCTGCAACTAACGAGTAGTTGATTAATTGCTTAATCTGTTCATATTTTTTCATTTGTATTTTCAGGACAAATGTAATTTTTAGCGTTCCCTTCGGAGCTTTATTCAGGATTGGCTGGAAAAAGGGTGAAGAAAGAGGCGGAGATCTTGCAGCAAAAAAGACGGGGAGGGGAAGCGAACCCACGATTCTGCGTGCCACACATATGACACTTGCGTGCTTCACTGTGTACTCACTCTTAACAGTCTGAGCTACTGTGCTGCACAAATATGTAATTATTATTAACCTGAAACATTGGTGATATAGCAAAAGCTGAACAACATATTCAACACGTTTAAGCAGAAGAGTTACCAAGCAAGGAAACAATGAATCGCTGTCGATTAATCGATTATCAAATTAGTTGCCTCCTAAAAAATGAATAAAGAAATACGTCTTCAGCAGTAACTATTTGTCTTCAGCAGTAACTATCTGTTTTTTGTAGGATGTCTGTGTAAATCTGTGGCACAGAGTTAATAGCAGATTAGTTGCCAATTAATGAAACAAGGAGGAGAGGAAGACAGAGAAAGCGATGGGAAGATGACATCCATGAGTAGACTGTGACACCATGTGAATGGCCGAGGACAGAGAGACATGGAGACATGGAGAGAGCTGATTGCAACCTCTTCAGTGGCGCCCCAACACACAGCCAGGCTACGGGCGCGAATGATGATGGGAAAAACCAAAACCAAAACATAAATCATTAGATGGTATTGTGCTGTTACCTGGGGTAATTGTAGCCCTCGGTGCTGCGTCCATGGACTCAGCACTTGTTGTGGGAACACCGTGAGTCACTTTGAGGTCGGCTTGTTTACTTACAAGTTGCACGCTGGCTTTCTCCAGATTTTGTCACAGCGGTGATTTTGCGGCATGCACGTTGCAGCAGCTTCCAAAACCTTGTGCTAATAAACCCGGTGCTATCCTGAGACCTGACTCAAGGGAGCAGCACTGAAAACTGTGCCACCCAATATAGCCCTGTTTCACGTCACAGTACAATTCATGGACCACAACTTCACGTCTATTATATGGGGCAAATACGATGGACGTAGTTAGGCTAGTTAACATTACCATGGATAAATCAATAATAGAAGACTTTTAAACGGACTGTTCGATGATACCACCATAATGTGTGCCACCACCAAGCCATGACGTCACCATGCAACAGCCCTATTCACCACTGAAGGCTATTGTAAAAAAAAAAATAAATAAATAAAAATCCAAATGACTATTCCAGTACCGACTTTGTCCACCGGGCAGCACTAAATTCCACCTCTTGGGGTCGCGTATCGCATTTGAAGTTATGCCCACCCATGTTATGGAGACTATTACTAAAGAATGGAAACAGGAACAAACAAGCATCAACAACAACATAAATGAAAGTCTAATGTTTGTTCTTGACAAGGCAACAGAACTAAATTTCCTATGGGTCTTGAAGAAAAACACATGTTCTAAAAAATACCCAGGCACTGGGACGCGCTAAATCTGAAAATGGCCTGGCACCCAATGAGTTAACCGGATATAGAATCTCTGCCCTGTGCATAAAAACGCCCCCAATTGTTTAGGCTGGCAAGCCAGACCCAATGCATCGTCCACGAATTGCACATCGCTAGCGAGGATTTTGAGTGTGTAATATGTGTGTATTGGGACTCATGGTTTTTGGGATCGGGTGAACGTTCCATGTTGTGTCAGTTTCACTTTCACCCTTTGGTGTAATGGGTTTGAAACATTCGAATTTGGAAACGCAGAGATTGACCCAAGAACTAACAAAGTAGGAACTAACGAACACCAAAATCGGTTCGCGAATTGCACATCGCTAGCGATGTGCAATTCGTGGACGATGCATTGGGTCTGGCTTGCCAGGCTGGTATGACTCTACCTCGGACAGAAGTCGCCCCCCCACAACCGCCTCCCACCTACCCACCCGCCTCCCACCTACCCTCACCCCTCCGCCCTCTAACGCCATGCGTGAAAAAACACAAGCGGGGAATGCCTCGCGACGGCTGGGTCGCGCAACACGATCCTCCGCCACTTCTCCACACATAACACACTCCCCCTTTATCCGCTCCGGGCTGGCACACACGAGACTCCCGCTGTAGAATTTATTACCCCGACAATGTATTATTTGACTTTAAAGAGTAATACCACCCCGGAGCCCAGGCATTCCGAACGTTACCCCCAGCACTTGTGCTGTTGCCGAGTCATGGTGTGGTAATGTGCTAAGCTACAAAGACTCTAATCGCCCTAATCGGCGCTGTTGGTAAAAGAGGAGGCTTGTCTTTTTTTTTCTTTACACCACTCCTGTTCTTTGAAGGAGGATAGTTTTACAGCATTCTGTGGGAGAAACTCTCAGACAGGGCCCTGAAATGTATTCTGGGATTGTAGGAAACGAACGCGCGGGGCTATTGGAAATGCAACAAACTTCAAACGGCGCCCCCCCCCCAACCCCCGCGGCGCCACCTTGGAATAGGGAGAGAAAGGGAGGCTATCTGGACACACTCCGTTATGACGCCCCAACGCGCTTTGATCGGGGAATGGTGCGACCCAAATATGGACATCCTGTACCTGTTCAGGTTTTTTGGGGGCAGGAACATCCATGCTTCTACAACGAAAACAAAAACTAACTAGAAGCACTCAGAGATTGCGAATCTGCGCCGAACCCCTAAACCTAAGCCCTAAACCTAAGCCCTAAACCTAACCCCTAAACCTAGACTAACCTAAAATAAAAAAAAATAAAAAGCGCGATTGGCAGGTTGAAAGAAAAGACGCAAAGAAGTGCTTGCGACATGATTCGAACTCGGGACGTTGTTGTTTAAGTCGAGTGTGCTCCCGCTGAGCTATACAAGCTGATGCAAAGATGGGGAGCAGACAACCTTAAGTTGCTGTCGGCGGCGCGTCCGCCATGTTTTAATTCCGAAACATCCCGAACGCGATCGGAAACGTTCGGAAATGCCACCGCCGGGAGACTAAATGCGCCTCGGCCGCAGCTGCGGGGAAACTTTATTTATATAGCACTTTTCATGCAGAGTAATGTTACCTATCGGCTACCGAAATGCACCAAAATTGAATCACTTCTTTCTTTCGTCGTTTCCAACAACTCTGCGAAATTTCATCCCGATCCGTGCTCAACTTTTTCAGTTATCGGGGGGACAAACCAACGCGGGTGAAAACGTGACCTGCTCCGCGGGCTCCGCCCCGGTGCAGGTAACTAAACTTACGTTCATTGGTCTGTTTTCATAGAGCACTTTCCTCCGTCACACAATTCTCAGGCCTCATGAGCCGCTTCCAGAGATGGCAAATCCAGCTCCAGAAAGTAAAAGTCCTGCCACATTTTGGCTTCTACCCAGCGTAGAAGTGAACTGCAAACAGGTGTCACTGATTAGCAGAGCACCCCCAACTGAAGAGCTTCTCTAATTAGGAGCAGCTGCTATTTGCAGTGCACAGGTAGAACCAAAACATGGCAGGATTTTTACTTTCTGGAACTGGATTTTCCATCTCTGGCCGCTTCACCAAAGCTTACTTAAGGCCAACACGGTACAGTTCACATGCTGATCCATCCGGAAAAATTGCTTCCCCACTGTCACAAATCCGCCAGGCCACGCCAGGTTTGGGTACGCACGGAGGTGTGGTGCGAAATTGTGGCGGAATATGGAAGAAGAGTTCTCGTGGTGATCGCTTGCTGGTCGCCGATTGGTCACAGTCCGAGGGGGACAGCGCCGGTCGCACCACTCTCTGGCCGGCAACGCCAATGGGTGGAGAGTGCGTCACACACGTGCAAAATTCTATTTTTTGGGGGGTGGGCTCCCCCCATACCAACCCGGAAGTAGGCACGTGCATCAAAACGAACGCGGTGTCCATTTTTATATACCGTCTTTGGTGAAAACCCAATATGTGCCTGGAAGAGTAGGCCCTTGGAAATGTTAACAATAAATGAAGATAGTGAAGCAGCAAAAGTTTGCAATGTTGAAACTGCAAACTCTTAATCATCAAGATAATAATCCTCGAGATTTTAAACGAACAATGAACCAATTAATTGATCAATCCTCAGTTAAAATGGCAGATAAATCAATGATGAAATTAATAATTATTTCCAACCCTTGTAAATAGCATAACAAAGTCCTTTGACTATGGTACAATGTCCAAATTCCCCTTTAATCATCTAATGTGTTCCAAGCTAGTAGTCCATGGTTTTAATCCACAGCCAGCCTGGGTTGTGCTAATAGCGTGATAGCCGGTCGGTAGCCTGGAGGTATTTCCATGTAGGTGTCTCTCCCTGTTTGGGCATGTGATGCTGTCCAGATGTTCTTGTAAGTTGTAGCAGAGGTAATGCTTTCTATCAGATCAAACATGGACAAGGACATGCTGGCTTCTCAGCCGTGGTTCATGGAGGCTGCTGAATGTTTTACATCTTGACAAAGCCTGCTGTTCATTAGCTTGGTAAGCCGGGACCAACGAATCGTTCACGCATCGCACGCGACCAGAGATGGTCGCGTGCAGTAACGCATTACATTTACTCCGTTACATTTTTTGTGTGTACTTTTTTACTTTTGGAGTACATTTTTCACAAGTTACTTTCTACTTTTACTCAAGTAAATTTGAGGTGAAAAAAAATACTTTTTACTGAGATGTCAGTAAAAAGTACTCGGTACATTAACTCTGCCTTTAGCGACACCCGTTGGGAACTGTTGGCACATATGTTGATGTCATATCTCTCTCTCGGGCGCTTTCTCTCTCGCTCGCTCTCTCTCTCTTGGTGTCTCTCGCTCTTTCTCCCACTCGGTCTCTGTCTCTCTCTCGGGCTCTCTCTCTCTCTCAGGCGATCATTTTTTTTCATTCATTTTTTGAATTCATTTTTTAAACTGAAAGTTACTCAGTACTTTCGCTACTTAAGTAACTTTTTTGTGGAATACTTTTTTACTTTACTTGAGTAATATTTTTCTGAGGTAACAATACTTTTACTTGAGTCATTTTTATGGCTACTCTGCCCATATCTGCACGCGACTAGGCGGTCTGCTGGGTCTGGATCAATCAGGCACACAAATCAGATTGTCACCCAAATTCGGGCGGTCCAATCAGCGCCCCGTTAAGGTGGGATTTGTTTGAGTTGAGACGTGGTCCGCCATGCTACTTGTCACGCCGACTACGTTTGATTCATTTGACACTTTTTTGTAGCTTTTCAAGCCTGCTTAACCCCGACCAACGGATCGTTCTAGTCATGTGCGATGTGTGGATGATTCCTTTGTTCTGGCTTGCCATCAGGATTTTTTTTTTCCGGTGTCAGCGCCGGTTTTCCATCTTTATTGGATAGGATTAGTCGGAAACTGGGTTGAATAGATCGGGGGTAGACATTGCAGACAAATCGACGAGCGCAGTCGAACTCGCGACACTACGGACGCTGCGGTAGACGCAGCGCCACTAACATAAATGGGGCGGTGTCCATAACCACTCGGCCAACGCGGACCCCAGGATTTTGAGTGTGTAATAAGTGTGTATTGGGACTCATGGTTTTTGGGATCGGGTGAACGTTCCATGTTGTGTCAGTTTCACTTTCACCCTTTGGTGTAATGGGTTTGAAACATTCAAATTTGGAAACACAGAGATTGACCCAAGAACTAACGGAATAGGAACTAACAAACACCAAAATCGGTTAGGGTCGGTGGAGAGAATCGAACACACAAGTCACCCCATCTTTTTTTTTTTTTTTTTTCGGCGTCACCGCCATTATTCCATCTTTATTGGATAGGATTAGTCGGAAACTGGGTTGAAGAGATCAGGGGTAGACATCGCAGACAAGTCGACGAGCGTAGTCGAACTCGCGACACTGTGGACGCTGCGGTAGACACAGCGCCACTTACATGAATGGGGTCGCGTTAGGTGCGGTGTCCATAACCACTCGGCCAACGCGGACCCAATTCACCCCACCTTTGAGGCATATTTGTGCTTTCCAGCCACCGGGCAGCAGCGTGCAGTGCTCAACACCAGCAAAAGTGCACATGTTTCCAACAAAATCCTCTATGAAGGAATACCTAGGGTGAGCGAGAAGTTTGCCGTAAGGAGAATGAGACTTGCAGGACATTGCCAAAGACACAAAGAGCTACCAGCCAGCAAACTGGTGCTATGGTAACCTACACATGGGCACCGGTCCAGAGGACGCCCCACCCTAACATTGGTGGACTCAAGAAGGACGCGGGAGTCCATAGCACCAAGGAACTGGCCAAATGGAGGATCGGGATGACTGGAGGCTACGATGGAAGGCTCGTCTGAGGACGACCTAGAGAGAGAGAGAGCAGCACACATCGAGGACTTTCTTCTGTATTTTCTTCAGTGTTGTTACACAAGACAAAAGCTCGCCCCCTGGTCATGAGACAAGTCCATCACACGGTCTCGTGCCCTAGAGGGCCGAATGGCATCCATCTTCACCTGTGATGGTTTTGTGGCCGGGTGGTTCCACCTAATAATATATCATTACATTACGACGCACACGCACTAATAGGCCGCTTCCTCGCAGTCAATAATTAGTCCTCACCAGCGGGGGGAGTCGGTGCCCTCGAGCGACGGGGGATCCACGGTCGGGTCGAACTGACCACATTGCGGTCGAGTCTTGTCTACTAAAGCATGTCTTTACGCCGCACGCAGGCTGCTCCGCTGTGCCGCCATTAAGGGTTTTATTTCCTCTAGTGATCACCCCGGGGTGATCACTGAGCACACTGTATATGTCCCATGTATATAAACACGTTTTCTTTCCAGAGTCGAGGCAGAGCTCGGAAAGTTTTTTTGTTAGTGAGTGTCTAATAGGAGTGGGTTGAGTTTCGGGGTGTCCTGATCCGATCTTTCGATCTGTGATTCGGCCCCGTAGTTTTTTTTTGTTTTAAAAACATTTTTATGTTTGTATTTTTTGGTAATTTTTCCCAACGTCAATGCCATTTTTCTTTTTTTTTTTATATATATACTTTTTATTTTGCATTTTTCAAAGTAAGAGAGAGAAAAAAAATGGTTTGAAACCTTGAAAATGTGTGTTCAGCAGATAGTATGATAAATGAAGAAAAAAGATGTAAAGAAAAGGAGAGAGAGAGAAAAAAAAGTACACAAGTAAAATAAATACACTTTTGAGTGGACTTAGAAAGCAAAGTCTGCGATTTGGTTCCTATGAGGAGCCCGACGTCAACGCCATTTTTTCAACTTTATTGGAAAGGATTAGTCGGAAACTAGGTCGACGAGATTGGGGGTAGACCCCTCAGACAGGCTGACGAGGAAAGGAGAACTTGCGGCACTGCAGACTCTGCGGTGCCATTAACATGAATGGGGGCACGTTAGGTGGCAACACCACTTTTCAAAACATTTGACATTTTTTGGGTCGATCGGGATCGAGCGAGTGCTCTGCTTTGGGTCAGTTTCACTCGGAATTCCCTGGTTCGTTCATCACATCTTTTTTCGTAACCAGTAACATCTCTGAAACGTATTAAGTGGAGTGCTGGCTCTGCGGCGCTGCCGGTAAGACACCCACACTCAGTACATGTACGGTGCAGCGCGGGCCAGGTCGCAAGTTCTCCTCCCCTCCCCTTGCCTTCTTGCGATCTCTCCCCAATCTCGAAGCTCATCATTAAAATAGTAAATTGTGCCTATGCCGAAAAAAAAAAACTTAAAAATGTTTATTAATTATACTACTGCTAATAATAATATGTAATACTAATAATAATACCACCTAATACTAACAATACCTAATACTAATAATTATTATTATTAATTATTAGTATTACGCGGGAATATCGCCAAGGGGGGGAAAAAAAACCTTTTCAGAACTAAACCAGATTATTTATTTTTTTAATGTTTTTTTTTTTCAGCCCATTCAGACTGTTTTTTTCCAAGCTTTATTTATTACGGTTAGTGGAAACAGGTGAAGATGGGGGGTAGACATGCGGGAAATACGTCGGTGATGGGAATCGAACCACCGACTCACCGTGCTATTAAGGCATATGCGTGCTTTCCAGTGCACTGCCTAACCGACTGAGCTACTGGGCAGCACAGAACTAAACCAGATTTAGTATGGTTTATTTAGATACGGCACAATGCCTACAATATATATAACCTAAATAAATATGCAGAATGTTGTTTTTTTTGCTAGAAATTCTACAACCTACAGGGAGATACACAGACGAAGCAAGTATTGCAGAGCAGTTTATTACACAGTTTCCCCCCCTCCTGCATCGCCTAGCTTGGGTTTAGATAAGTTACGAACAATCGGCCGCTTGTTGCTGGAATCCAGAGTCAGTTAATTTCTCAGAATCCACTCTGACAGATCGGTTAAGCTGTGGTTACTTCAGTGAAATCATAGCCTCCCTGGTTCGAGGAACACTACCATTGGGATGTGATTAATGACCCTTAAATACCTATTAAAGTACATTGGGACACACTACCTTTAGTGACCTCGATGTGGCCCCGGACCACAAACCTTCCCACAAATTTTGAAATCCCACGTTCAGGATAGTTCTGTACAACCACCCCGCCTCTCTTCTCCATATAGAGGATTAAAGTTACTAGAACTTCTGGCATTTGTAGTCTAATAAACAAAATACATGAACAAAATATTTATTTTTGCACTTCAATTAATGCTTTTAAAAGACGTCATTGGGTTTCAGCCCGCAACCCATCGGACAATTTTGAAATCTTTCTTGAAAATAGGTCTTAAAAAACATGTCTAGATTAATGTCTAAAAAAAGGCGGGCGTTGTTGGTGGAGTGGTTAAAGTCACAGATCACAGCGTCCGTAGTGCCGCAGGTTTTCCTGCCCGTGTCTCCTGCGCTGTCTACCCCCGATCTCGTCAAAGCAGTTTCCGGCTGATCCTATTAAATAAAGATGAAAAAATGGAGCTGACCGGGAAAAATAACGTAATATCTTTTCAATTTGGTCGTCGATCACGATTATCGCGCATGATTTTAAGACATCGTGACATCGTCAAAATCTTCAAAATCGGCGGGGTTGTTGGCAGTCGGCAGCTTAAAAATAATGAAATTTTCAAATCGCCACACCCCTAATTGCTGCACTACTGTAGTTAATATCTGTATGACATTATTGGACCTAATATTTCTTGTGTTTCTTTGCTCGTCTAAATACTCTTGCACTATGTCTCTGGGACTGTTTACCCGATAAAAAAATTCCTGTGAACTTGTATCATTGGCCATGGCAATAAACTCTAAATTCTGTTTCTGATTAAGAAGAGTAGTTTGTAATCAGTAGCAGAGTTGGGCAGTAACGCATTACATTTACTCTGTTACAATTTTTTTGTATACTTTTTTACTTTTGAAGTACATTTTTCACAAGTTACTTTCTACTTTTACTTGAGTAAATTTGAGGTGAAAAAAAACAACAACTTTTTACTGAAATGTCAGTAAAAAGTACTCGTTACATTAACTTGGCCTTTAGCGACACCCGTTGGGAACTGTCGGCACATATGTTGGCGTCATATCTCTCTCTCTCTCTCTGTCTCTTTCTGTCTCGCTCTCTCTCGGTTTCTCTTCTCTCTCTAATATCTCTCCTTCCAGGAGGATATGAAAAGTGGGGTGTTTTCCGGGGATTGTAAATCAAGAAGAGGCATTCACTTACGTTTAAAACAACAAAATATATTTTTTTTACTGAAAGTTACTCAGTACTTTTTCTACTTAAGTAACTTTTTTTGTGGAGTACTTTTTTACTTTTACTTGAGTAACTATTTGGATGACTACTTTTGACTTTTACTCGAGTAATATTTTGCTGAGGTAACAATACTTTTACTTAAGTATTTTTTATGGCTACTCTGCCCATATCTGATCAGTAGTCAGATTACTTTTTTTTTTTACAAGTAACTGTGTCAACACTGGTCGTTGGCGGCGCTGTGTGTGAACCAACGCCGCCGCGCTGCCGTTTCCACTCAACAAATTCCTGGCAGATTAGCCAACGGGCCTAATCTGTCTCCGTGTCGCACATTCCTCCCGATAACGACAAACAGAATAGCGCGACGTCACTGGCCTGCTACGCGTTCGCTACGAGCTAACATCAACCTTAATGCTAGCGGAGGAGAGGGTTCTTAGATGTTTTACTAGGGGATGTGCGGGGGGTTGGTGTGGG
>OMKY01231013.1:0-22712 GCA_900302395.1 Bregmaceros cantori | reverse complement strand
GAAAAGGTGATCAACGGCTGTTTCCTGTACCAGGTTTAAGCCGTTGATTCTGTGCCTATGACGCGTACACCCCGTACACGGAGCTACAACGTCAGACACCAGGACGAAAAGTTACAAAAATGACTAACGGAAGACAGACGCCCCGAGAGGAAGATCGAAACGATACGTCTCTCTCTTACACAAGGTAAGTGGCAGTAATCTGTCTTCACACTTCACAACTGTCTAACACGTCAACCTGCTCGTCGTGGAATCAAAATAGTCAATGAGTGCGAGGCACCCAGGTGCCTTTATAGCCTCATTAGGCCACCTCCACAGGTGGTGTGTCTTAAAGAATTATCCACGTCACCTGACCCACGTGGGGTCAGTTCCCGTACATATGGAATATGTAACTGGGTGGAGAGATAGTCTCTGATACGATAGAGAACATCACCTTGTAAGAACTCATAACACAGAATAACCAAACACAATAACATCACATCACCTAGTAACAACTCATAACACAGCATAACCAAAGATACCAAGGTTACAGTGTGTGTCTATGTGTCTATGGCTCCTCTCTAAACTAATGAATGTAAGGTGTAATGTGTCTTACATTAAGTTGACGCTCAGATGCCCAGGTCTGGAACAGGCTCTCTTTTAGGTGATTTACCATGTGTCAAATAGCCCTGGATAAAGCCTATGAAACAAAATCATAGCTATACACATGCTGGCTCCTTTTTTTTTAAACTAGCATAGCTATCACCTAAAAACCTTGCCGAAAAAATCTTGGAATTTGTAGTGAAGTTATAGAATTAAACATGAGACATAAAAAAAACATTTTTCCCAGGTGAATTTTATGAAATCAGCTGTAGATTCTAAAGTTTTGAAGTTTTTATTTGAAAATCATCCTAGTTCGGTCTACACTTCATCCTAGTTCGTTCTACAGGGGGGGAGATAAACATTTTTTAAAAACATATATATAAAATCTTGGCTTTTAATCATCATTAACGTTTTTCAGCATTCTCACGTTATTTCTAAATGTCAAATTCACATTATACTTTCAAACAAGAACATAGACTCATTGTTATGGAATTATACCTCATCCAGTGTCAAATTCTGCACATCCCAGTGCTAGGTTTTTTTTTCTACATGTGAGTGTTTTTACCAGAACTATAGAAAATGTGGTTCTGTGCCCTTGTCAATAAAACATACAACAAACTTCAGACTCTCCTTTATCATCAGCAAAAAAAACCTGCTAGTTTCTATCAGTTTCCACTCTTTAGTTATAGCCTGCAGTACAAGGGTGGGTCACTAAAAACTGCTGATTTCTCACAAAATCTTGAATAACTGCAGGTGATGTGGCTTTATACGGCGACACTATACACTCCCTTTATAGGGCCCCACAGGTGGTATATGGTGCCCCCTGGCAGTTAGATAGAGGTACTGCACCCAATCTATTTGCACCCAAAGACATAAATAATATATTCAACTAGAAGCACACAGAGATTGCAAACCTGTGCCGTAGAGGTACATTTTTTTTTTACTTTTAGTGCTAGCAGTATGTGTGGCAACCCATTATCAATGCAAGTGCTCGTAGAATAGCGCAATTGTGATTGACGCTACACTACCCAGCGGCTCCTGGACCCGAAAGTCTGGTCATGTGACCATGGTTAGCGGCAGGCGATCTAGCGGTAAGTTGGTGATTAAGTATGATTATGTTACTTATAGGCTACTGAAATGAACCAACATTTAATCGATTCTTCTGTGTATCATTTCCAACTACTGTACAACATTTCATCCAGCTCCATGCACAACTTTTTCAGTTATCTTGGGGACAGCGAAACCAACCAACGCGGCCAAAAGCATAACCTGCCTCGCGGCTCCGCCCCGGCGCAGGTAACAAGGGAATTACGGTTCTAGCACCTCTACACTCATGTATCATTATCAATCAGTGACGTTGGAAAAAGGTGAAAGGAGAGACAAGCGAGCTGCATACGAATCATGTCACCTTGGCAGTCGCCCCAGATGACAGCAGAGAAGGAGCAGAGGAGCAGAGAAGGAGCAGAGAAGGAGAGCAAACAGGCCAAGGACAGCCCTGACTCACGCCTGACGAGGGGAGTGTAACATAGAGGAGCGGCGGACGTGCGGCGACTGGAGAGTCGAATGCTTTTACCGTGCACTCTATCATTTGTCGCAGTCAGTGGCGGACAGGCTACAGGGCACGTTGGGCATTTTCCCGGTGGGCCGAGGCCCCTAGTGGGCCAGTGATGTTGCATTTTATTTTTATTTATAGTAGTAAAAATGACCGGCGGCGGCCCATTATTTCACCCGCCAGCCTTAACACAGTAAACGGTAGGCAGTGTTTGGGCCTCCTCTTGTGGTCGCTTGGGCCCACTGCACCCTGGAGGAGGGTACAAGTCTTTACACTAAAATGTAACACAAGCTAAGAAGTGATTTAATACGTTAAAATATTTGGAGTTTATTTCAGAGCCTGACAGCCTGTACTTAAGTAGGTCATTGAATCCAATAAACAGGCCAGCAGAGGTCCGATATCGGCAAAGAGACAGAACATCCAAAGATCAGAATCAGAATGGAGGTTTTTTTTTTTTAAGTTATTTTTTCCGCCGTCAGCGCCGTTTTTCCATCTTTATTGGATAGGATTAGTCGGAAACTAGGTTGAAGACAAGTCGACGAGCGGAGTTGAACTTGCGACACTGTGGACGCTGCGGTAGACACAGCGCCACTAACATGAATGGGGTCGGATTAGGTGCGGTGTCCATCACCACTCGGCCAACGCCGACCCTGAGTATCAGAATGGAGTTTATTGGCATTGTAAATGATACAAGATCACGGGGCGCGCGCTGGCCGAGCGGGTAGAGAGCGCGTCTCCCAGACCACAGTTTGAGCAGTACCATGGGTTCGCACAACCCCTCCAGCTTTTCTGCAAAACTGCGCCAAAATGGCAGTTTGTAAGCTCATAACAGTAGTCAAACTATGACGTTACTTATACAACATTTAATCACTTGTTCCATTTGTCATTTCCAACAAGTGTACAAAATTGTATCCAGATCCATGAGTAACCTTTTGAGTTATCCTGCTGACAGTCTGACAAACAGACAAAAACATTACTTCCTTGGCAGAGCTAATGGTGTAAATGCACCAAAATTTCATCACTTCTTCTGTTTATCATTTCCAACAATTCTACAAAATTTCATCCAGATCCGTGCATACCTTTTTCAGTTATCCTGGGGACAAACCAACCAACCAACCAACTCAACCGAAAACATAACCTGCTAGGCGCAAGTAATAACTTGCTACTTAAATTACTACTTAAATACAGGCTGCCAGGCTCTGAAATAAACTCAAAATATTTTTAAAACATATTAAATAATCACTTCTTAGCTTGTGTTACATTTTAGTGTAAAGACTTGTACCCTCGGCGGGTGAAATAGTGGGCCGCTACTGGTCATTTTTACCACTATAAATGAAAATAAAATGCAACATCACCGGCCCTCTACGGGCGTCAGCCCACCGGGAAAATGCCCGGTGTGCCCTGTAGCCTGTCCGCCACTGGATGAAAGTGATCCATTCCTTCTGAATAACTGATGTGCAAGACTGTGAACAAGCCACAGCGATTTGGACCCACCTCCAACCTGAGCCTCAGACAGAATGCTAGATTGGCCTATATCTTATCTTTTATAATAAATAATAAAGTAACGTTACTTCTTAATAGTAACTGTGGTCACTGACATCACTGGTGCTCTCTGAAGTTCATAGCGTTAGTCTTTCAGAGGCTTGCCAATTATGATCGCTCTCTTATGTTTAAAACATGTGCTCCACACACCCACCCTCGCTTCTTCCCACCGCCTCGCATACCAGCGGCTAACCTCTCCCTCGCTGCCACTTTGAAATGTTAATTCCAGGATGGGAGTCTGCGAACAAAAAAAAGATGGCGCTCGCCGTCAGCGGTCGGCTCGTCAGCAACATAGAAAACAGCATTAATATTTAATGGTTGTGTTTAAATTAAAACACAAGCACGATATTTGCTCTATTGATCTGCTGCGTCAATGTTTTATTTACTGTGTTTTGTGTTGCTACGGTGTGGATTCTCACAAGCCAGAACCAACGCATCGTCCACGCATCGCACATTGCTAGACGCTTGCATTGTGTCTGGTAAAACCAGGGTCGTAAAACGTGAAAAAAAAATCAAATCATGCTACCTAGTCACAGCGCAGTAGATGAGACAAGCAGCGTGGAGGCGTGATGACCAAACTCCGTCCACGTCTTGCATCCCCCCCCCATCCTTGGTAATTGGTTGATTTTCCCAGACCCAATGCAAGCATCTAGCGATGTACGAAGCGTGGACGATGTGTGTCCAGTGATTGCAGCGCGACCCCCTGGAGCCTCTACCCGTCCCTGGTTCCGCCCCGGTGGATTCAGACCATGAGATGAGTACTGTTTCTGACGAGGAGAGCATGGACGACATCTAGATCATACTAGTACATATGTTCGAACCTCTAAAGGGTTCAACTTGTTCACTGAACATTATTCCAGTCTTTTGCATCTCGAATAAAGGGTTTAAAACCCTCTCTCCTGCCTCCTCTCTGGGAAACCAAATTTACTAGTGTTTTGACCGGTGACAAAAATGAGTCAAAAAAGTGTCAATGAAATTGTGTTATCCAGTTACAGCGCAGTAGGAGGGACAAGTGGCGTGGAGGAGTAACAACCAAACTGTCTTTGGCCAGATGCAATGTACCGCCTAGCGGTATGCCATGCATGGACGATTCGTTGGCTCTGAGTCACAAGGCTAGTATTTGATACTCTGCTGGTGGTCATAGGGTCACAGAGTCATGGTGCTCAAACACTGTCCCAACCCCCATAGTGCATTGCGTGATCGCTCTTCTTCTATAGTTTATATACTTCTGCCATCGGGAAGGCGCTACAGAGTGCCGATGACGAGTCTCCCAGACATAGGACATGTTCAAATATATAGAGAACAGAAAAAAACCTTTTTAACCGTTTTTGTGGATTTCGTAATGTTCAGTTTCTGTTCCGGAACAATTGAAGAAATCTTTTTTCGTTTCCGTTTCCTAAATTCCCGTTCGTTTTCGGTTTCCATTTTCGTTCCTTGAACCGGTTCGGAGCTATTGCAGCAACCCCCGGTTGGTTTCACACCCACTGCATGTATCTGTGTGGCGTTCCTGACGTCTTGTTGACACAGTGCTGAGCCTGAGTCTCCCGAATGACCAGAAGACGGACTGGGGTGTAATTGGACTTTAAGAGCAAGCTTGTAAAGCTGTGGACAGCCAGGGGGAGTGGACTGGTGTGCTTCCCCCGGCCAGCAGGGTGATAAATCAGTGACCTCCCCCCCCTCCATCCTTCCATGGATGGAGTGAGTGCACGGATGATGGGGGGTGGGTGTGGCTACCGGAAGGTATGTGTACCATAAAAGATTTGTACAGAAACCCCCTACGCTAGCATTGGAAGCTTGTATTCAATTTATGAAAATGAAATGGAAACTAGAAGCACTCCGGATTGCAAACCTGTGCTGTAGTGATAGAAAAAAATAGTACTTTTAGTGCTAGCAATATGTGTGCGCAACCCATTATCAATGCAAGTACTTGTAGAATAGCGTGTTTGCGATTGACGTCACCAGCGAACAAGCCAACTACTTTCCCAGTGGCCACTGCAACGCGGATGTCTGGTCACGTAACCGCGGTAAGCGCCCAGCGATCTATCGGAAAGTTGGTGATTGTATGATTATGTCACTTATAGGCTAAAGAAATGCATCAAAATGTAATCACTTCTTTCGTTGGTCATTTCCAACAACTCTATAAAATTTCATCCAGGTCCGTGCACAACTTTAATCTTATAAGTTATCTTGGTGACAAACAAACCAACACGACCAAAAACATAATCTGCTTCCACGACATAGCCCCAGCGCCGATAACAATGTTGAAATTAATGAAAAAAAAGGTTTTTGCGACATGATTCATCTGATTTTCAATGGGTGTTAAAATCCAACTCTCTCTGTGCCTCCCTGTTTTCTCCTTGCACTTCCATCTCCACTTCTATGCTCAAAGAAAAGTCACATGATTACCAGTGCACTGAAAGTGGCCCGGATGATGCCCTAACCATGCCCAGAAACCTAGTGCACGACCGATGGACACTAAACGGCCGTCATACTGTAGTTATCAGCAGAGTTGTGCTGACAATGCTAGTAATGCGCTATTAATGCATTACCTGCGCTAGGGCTGCGCCGCGAAGTAGGTTATGTTTTTGGTAGCATTCGTTGACTTGTCTGAAAAAGTTCTGCACGGATCGGGATGACATTTTGTACAGTTGTTCGAAATGACACTCAGAAGAATTGAATACATTTTGGTGCATTTCTGTAGCCTATAAGTAACAATCATACTTAATCACCAACTTACCGATAGATTGCTTGCCGCGTACCGCGGTCATGTGACCAGACTTCCGGGTTGCATGGGGCCGCTGCGAGTTCATGGGTCTATCACGCTACTCGAGCACTTGCATTGATAATGGGTTGCCACCATAGACGGTATATAAATATGGACGTCACATTCGCTTCAGCCGGCGTGCCAACTTCCGTGTCATTTTGGTAGCCAACTCCGAACTGGCTACCAAAATGACAAATGCGTACATCCTTTCACGCATTTGGGACTCTATCCTGCAATGGGCCCTCGACACGGGGAGGTGTGGTCAGATTGGCGGGAAAACCAGTCAGACCACACCCACAAGGAAGTGATAAAGCATGCCAACTGGACGGCACTCCTGAAGAAGGTTGCAGACTTGCGACCGAAACTGTTGGGGTATTTAAAAACCTTATTCCTTTCATTTAAATGAATAAGTAATTTATTAGTACATGGCTTGACAGAATGAACACCATACATCAACTGAGGGTAGACACCTTGTGGAGTAACGGAGCACCTTCTACTTCCCTGCTGTTGTTTGTTTTTCTGTGGGAAATTGGGATTGTGGAGAATGGTCCAAGTGAGCCAAATGAGACGTATCAGGTCGTCTAGAGATTCCCCATCAAATCCACTCAAGTCCGACGTCCTCACCTTGGTCTAGCTGCAACGAAATCCACCTGCTCCTCCGCTGGGACCACACTCTGGCTGTGTTCTAAATTACTCCCTATTCCCTACTTCCTATTCACTATATAGTGCACTTACTTATAGTGCACTCAATAGCAACAACCAACATTTCAGACACTTGAGTCGGGAGCAGGTCGTTTCGTGACAAAAGTCAGGATTTGGGGTGCTGGGAAGGGGCTAGGTTCACGGTTTGGATTAGGGTTAGGTTTAGGTTCGGGATTAGGTTTAGGGTTAACCCATAATGCTTCGGTGACTTTGTGATGAAACGACCCATATCCTAGAGTCAGCGGCATTAAATTATTATAAGTTTCACTTCACTCATTCAGTGCTTTTTGGGGTTTATTGCAATCTCTGGGGCCTCTGAAGGGGGCTCATGACGGCGGCGTATACTGCCACCTAGTAGCCACAGTCGGCAATGCAACTGCATTTAATCGAGAATTCGGTCAGCAATCAGCTTATCGCGCTACTCGAGAACTTGCATTGAGCAATCTAGTGGGTTGCCACTGGAGTTGTCTGATATTGGCTTTTTTGCCGATATCCGATATGCCGATATTGTCCAACTCTAAATTTCTGATATCAGCCGATACACAGCAAATTTCACAGTGTTAAATCACTTAAACACTTAAAGAGTTAAATTTAACACTGTGCCTGAGTGTATTTGGTCCTTATCAGATTTGGTGTTAAATTAACTCTTTCCATAGTGTTTAACTCCTCTTAAAATTAATGTGAAATTGAGTAAAAAATTAACACAGGCTAACACTGTACAGCACCGCCGGCACGTCCGTGAAGGGACGGGCGTCTGCATCTGAGTGGACGAAGGCCGCGAGGGCCTGCGACACTTAAGCTTTCCAAATGTTAACATTTCAACATTGTCAATGCAAAATAGGAAAAATGCCTCAACTTAATTTTGTGAAAAAGTGCCATATTTATTTTTTTGTTTCAACAAATAGTTTATCTCCATCAGATAATCGCGCCCACAAGTTACAAATTTGACTTCTTCTTCACAAATTATAAAACATCGTTACAGAAGTATAGAACAACTATGTGTAACATAGAAGAAAATTGCAATATTACTATATTAGGGTTTCTTACTACCTATACACTGCTCCTGTTCAACTCATAAATGCAAGTCTATATCATCACCCTGAATTGAAAGACACATTAAATTATGTGAATATTATGTGATGAAAACTTAAAGCAATTACTTTCTTTAATTTTAAAATATGTCAATGTCATCAAATCATATTTTCAAGGAGTAACTTGTAGATGTGAGGGATTAAAAAGTAGCCCATTACTGTCTGCACAAAAGAGTAAAGAACAATATTTTCATGGGAATTACATATCGTCAATTAGTTAGATAATTGCACAACTGTACAAATATTTATGAGGAAACGTCATTGCTACTTTGACATTACAGGTTTTATAACAAGAAATTATTTTATTTCGTTATGTGAATTACAATTATAATTGTAATAAAAATATGAAATAATGCAAGTGAATTTTTATTGTTGTTGATGCTTCACTGCCAAATAAATACTTAACAGTACAAACTATACAAATCATATTTTCATGGATTTGTATACATCCTTGTAGAATGGAAGATAATAAACTGTATTTCCCCTAGAAATGCGAACCGCTACAAAACTGTGGTAACTGTTTATATAAATTAAATTGTAAATTTAGTGTGGCTTCGTGGGAAATGGTACTTGGGGTAAACTGTTAACAGGTCAACAGGCAAATAACGATAGATGCATTAATTAATTCATTCAATTACTTCCATCGCGGTTTCCATTCCATCGTTGCTGTCGATCGGCTGATACAACTTTTGAAGTAATAAAGCCTCACATCACACTTGGGGAGCGCAGCGCAGAGGGAGCAAAGCGAAGGGGCGCTTTTTTTTGCGACATTTGGTTCCGCCTCGCATAACTGACGCATTGCAGTCACTACAAATGGCAAGTTTAACATTGGAAGGAGACGACATGGTGTTTGTCACTGCAGCCATCCACGCGTTTGTTACGTGGTGAGGTTTAAGGCGCTGCCCAATGACGTCATCAGATTTTTTGCCTTAAAAATTATTTTAAAAAATATATTAAAATTGTTATTTTTAAGGCAAAATTCCGATATCGATATCGACCGATATCAAAAGAATATGCTAATATCAGCCCGATACTATCAGGGAGCCGATATTATCGGACATCTCTAGTTGCCACACCCACTGCTAGCACTAAGTCCTATTTTTTTATTTTTTTATTTTTTTAAACATACAACACTAGCTCCAACCTAAACAGGTTGCTAGCCATCTCCTAATACGGTCTACTGGGCAGAGACAAGAGGGATGGACTTGGACGAACATTTAAGCCCAGAGTGCTGGTGACATCTCTAGTTGCCACACACAGACTGCTAGCACTAAGTCCTATTTTTTTGTACCACTACGGCGCAGGTTTGCAATCTCTGAGCGCTTCTAGTTTTCTAATGATAAAGTAACGTCTGAAGTTTCCTTTGCTTTGTGTTTTGTTGACAAGGACACATAACTTTCTATGGGTCTTTTCTATGGGAAAAAAAACTCACTGACTGACAAAAACACTAGCTCCAACCTAAACAGGTTGCTAGCCATCTCCTAATACGGTCTACTGGGCAGAGACAAGAGGGATGGACTTGGACGAACATTTAAGCCCAGAGCGCTGGTGACAATAACATAACATTTGTTTCACGGAGAAGGGTGGGGGACACGGTGTGAGGCTCCCCATTGGACTAGAATGTTCAATGGCAAATACAATGGACGCAGTTAGGCGGCCATCTGCTGTGTATGTGCGGCGGAGTCAGGATGCAGTGCTGGTAGGAGGTGTGAGTCTTCGTGTGCAGGGACGAGTGTATGTGTTTAGTCCGACACGGGAGGATGTGGCAGGTGTGACAAATAACCACTAGGGGTTGCTGCAAGTAATTACACACACAACACAAACTGCAGAAGAAGAACGATCATGCAAAAAAAAAAAAAAGGGTTCCTTTCTCAGATGCACCCTGATATAACCCAGTCGATGGCCTACCACTGTCGACTGTACAATGTTTAGTAGTCAATCATGGTATTTTCAAATTTAGGTATGACCATTTCACCCCCCATTACATTTGTTGCCGTGACCCGGATCATGCACATAGTAAGTACTCTTAAGCCCCATCATGTATGTGCGGCGGAGCCAAGATGTAGTACCGGTACAGGAACGAGAGTTTCTGTAAGCAAGGACGAGTGTGTGTGTGTGTGTGTGTGTGTACTCTGACAGGGGAGGATGTGGTGTAGTAAGTAATTACACACACAACGCAAAACTGCAGAAGACGAATGGGGAAAAAAAAACTTACCAAAGATGCGTCTTGATTGCCAGAGATGCAGACTCGAGTCAAAAGACTCGACTCGCAAGTCACTCGAGTCACCAAAAACGGGACTCGAGACTCGACTCGCACTCGCGCCCTAAGGACTAGGGAATCTAGGTCAATGACTCTCGACGAGCCTTTGACGAGTCTTTCCCTCTTTTTCGGCTTTAAAAAAGGCTGCTCAGACAAGTGTTGGTCGCCGTTAAACAACTCACCTACCTCGGCCCATCATGGCAGCGACCAGCCCAGGTTCTCCAGCAACAGGCACAGCAAGCCTCGAAACTACTGCTGCCATTCCACCATCGTCCACAAACTTCAACTTGCCCTTCATAATCCAGTATAACTATATAGGCTTTACACAAAATGGCACGGAACGAAAAGCCAACTGTTAACACTGTGGGAAGTGTATTAACGAAGTAGCTTCCACAACGTCCAACTTCCTCCGTCACTTCACAACCAAGCATAAAGAAAGGTGAGTCACTATTGCTTGTTGGCCATGAACTAACATCCATCAAATGATCCTAACACACAGTAGCTACCTCCTGTTGACTGGCCATGGTCTTTCAACAGCAGGAGAGATAGAAGAAAAGACAGATGGAGAGCTAGACCGGGAGGGAGAGAGAGAGAGAGAAGGAGAGAGAGGCAGAGAGAGAGAACGAGAGACACAGAGAGAGAGAGAGAGAAAGAGAGAGAGAGAGAGAATTTTCGGTCGTGATTGTTTACAACTACCACTGAACATGCAATATAGGAGTTTGGATGTGTGGATGCATGTTAAAGGTGCGTGCTTGGTGGAACTGGATACAATCCCAACTGGGCATTAAGCCCAAGGAGAGTGTTGTGGAACTCTCACAAGACGCCAGAGACACTGGCCGAATAACGTGAGTAGGAATTGGACTCACGAGGGAGTGTTGTAGAACTCTCACAGTACGCCAGAGATACTGGCCGGATAACGTGAGTAAGGATTGGACTCACAGAAATAATTTAGCTCTAGACAGACAAACCGTAAATGCGACTCCGGTGCGAACCAGCTAGCCTCATATACACAGATGGAATTCGAACGAGTATACTTGTGGCTCGAGATGGCCACAACTCACCAAGTGTGATAATCATTTGCTAGCCGGCCCCGGAGATGGGACTACGGAGTGTTTTGAGTCGCATGTTATAAGTTTGCTGCTAGAGAGAGCTACGCACAACAGACGGGAGAAAAGATTGCATTTACACATAGACTCCCGACTGCCGGCCGAAACCCATAACCGCATGGGTAGAGGCGGAGTTATTTAACTAGAGGAAAGTTAAAATGATACTCAGCCTCTTGGTATCCAAGATAATGCAAGCAGGCGGAACGAGAGGAAGCCTGATGGTTAAATAGTAGGAGTCACAGGTGCTTGTAGTTAGCATTAGCATTTCTTCCTCGTGACTCCCCTGGGACTGGCGCCCAGCACCTTAAGGACATAGCGCCCTCTAGCCGCAAATCCGAGGCTATAAGTAACTGGCGCAAGAGCGCCACTTGTGACAGAGAGAGGGATAAGCATGGAGACAGAGAGAGAGAGAAAGAAAGAGAAACAGACATAAAGAGAGAAAAAAAGAGAGAGAGATAGAGTGACAGACAGAAGCGGTGCAGAGAGAGAGAGAGACAGAGAGAGAGAGAGAGAGAGAGAGGGAAGCATGGAGATAGAGAGATAGAGAGAGAGAGAGAGAGAGAGAGAGAGAGAGAAAAACAGACAGAGAGGAAGAAAAAGAGAGAGAGAGAGGGAGATAAAGACAGGGAGCTCCTGGTTGTCGTCTCTTGGTTATTCCAATTACCCTGACATGGAAGTCATGTTCATCCTAGAGATTTAACCGGAACTACCTGCTGAACTCGTCCAGAGGGCAGTACTACCTCGTTGCAGATACGTAACAGAAAAAGGGAGATGGACAATTTTTTGGGGACTCCAAATTCATGCACAAAAACTGACTTAGGAACTAGGCTTACTGTGTGTTGACCCGTGTGGGTGGTGGTGTCCAGAGGTTTTCTAATTCAGTGTGGTAGGACCAGGATCAGGTCAAAATGTTGCTGTGCTTGTCTCCATTGGGGGGCTGTGTCTCTGTGGGTGGCTCACTGTGCTCAGGGTGAACAAGGATTAAGGTGGGTCTACCCAGAGGTTGACTGGTGTTGCACTATGCTATGGGCCCCCCTCCGACACTCATATTGGTTCAGACAGCCGTCGGCCCGTGCATACACCCTGGGGTATCAACAGCCGTGGCGGATGCGGGGGTTGAGAAACTGGGCCTGTGCATTCGGGAAGGTCAGGTTCTGAACCCCGGGAGCTGGTTCTATTCACGACACTTGTCGCGTTCGCTGGATACCCCGGGGGGAATCTTAAAATACAACACACCATGGTGTGAAGAAGGCCTATAACAAGACAAGACGCTGTGCAGATGGTACATACACTGACATTGTTACAGGTCGCTCCACAGCCACACACACACACAAATCAGGTTTATTGCCAGCAGGAGACAGAGGGAGGATGGAGCAGAGAGGGATGGGAGGGAAGGGGGGATGCATTCCTGCAGTAGAGAGAGAGAGGAGACTGGATGATGGCCAGTGAGAGAGGAAGAGAGATGGCTGTGGAAACAAGAGAGGGAGATGAGAGAGGGAAGAATAGAGAGCTGGGGATACAGGGGAGAGAGAGAGGGGGGGGGACAAGAAAGAGTGTGATAGAGAGAGCGAGAGAGCAGAGTGAGGGAAAGAGAGAGAGAGACACAATATGTGTCAGACTGTGAACAACAGTTACAAATACATGTATATTACATATGTACAGCATCTAGCTTTATATTGTTTTCAGCTTTATATTGTTCATCTATTGACTCTTGGCTTTTGATTTGAGAGGCAGTGGGAGAGAGAGTGAGAGAGAGAGAGAGAGAGAGAGAGAGAGAGGGGGAGAGGGGGAGAGAAAGAGAGAGGGGAGAGAGGAGAGGAAGAAACAAGCCATTGGACCGTACTAACCACAGGCCAGAAACGAAAACTAAAAAGTTACGGACATGTCACATGTAGTGGATATGTCACAGGATCCCGAGGACTCTCGAAAACAATCCTTCGAGGCACAGTGCCAGGTGGAAGGAGGAGAGAAAGACAGAAGCTGTATCCGACATCGCTCTCTATCCTCCATATAGTGCACTATATGGGGCGCACGCCATTTTATAGGGGTGTCCGAATTCTCCATGTACCCTATACAGTGCACTGAAAGTATCCCACAATGCACCGCAAAATGTAGTGAGCATCGGATGTACCCTAGACGGAGCAATATAAACCATAATGCATTGCGAGACGTTTTAAAAATGACCTAATAGCGACCAACCACGGCAAATAGGTATAAATGTAAGTACTTTTGACTTTTTGTGATGCTTTATGAATTTCATAATTATATTTTTAATAATTATAATTCATAATAATTTTCAACGGCGCCGACTCTAGTGTCCGAAATCTCTGCCGTTGCTGTTGAGTGGACTATATGGGCGATAGGGAGTATGGGATAGGGAGCGATTTTGGCGCCATTGTTATCCTTGGCAATTGTGTGCTGATGCGGACCTACTGTTCCATGCAAATTTGATAAATTGATAATTCCTGAAAATGTACAACCCGAATTCTTTGTTGTACATGTGCTGATTAATAAGACGGACAATATAAAATAGATTAATATTGATTTTTTTGTAAAATTGTTTAGTGTATAGTAATCAGGGCTCCGAACCGGTTAAAGGAACGAAAACCGAAAACAGAATTTTACGGAATTTTACAAGGAGCGGAAACGAAAACTAAAAAATATTTCAACTGTTCCGGAACAGAAATGGAACATATTTAACACAATTTAACATATCCTATGTCTGGGAGACTATTTCCCGTTGTGCATCCATCCAACATTGCACAATATAAGGATCCATAAGAACGAACAAAATGTTCAGTTCGGCTCAGGACCAATATTTTGGTGGCGGAACGGTTCCGAGAACGAAAACGTAGGCCTGTCTGAACCGTTCAGAACGGAACATTTTAAAAATAATTTCGTTTTCAAGCCCCGATTCCAATGGATACAACATGTGATCGGGTTACGCAACAACTTCAAATGTTTGAAGATGAAATAAAACAGCAGCCTTGGTTGTTGAACATGAATAGAGAAACACTTGAAAGTGTGGCAGGGAGGTGGAGGAATATTCAATAAGACGTAATGGGGGATCGCGACCTGGCAGGCCAGTCAGTGGATGAAAGGGGTTTCCATAAATAACAATCTTCTTCATTGGTTTCCTGTCCCAAACTGCAGAAAACAAAGATGCAGCGCTGCAACTCTCGGCTCAGGACGAAGCAACAGCAGGGTCTGGGGTAAGGCTGAACGATCTATCGTTTTAAATCGAAAATCAGTGCTGCCCAGTGGCTCAATCGGTTGAGCAGAGCACTGGAAGGCATGCATATGCCTCAATGGCGCGGTGAGTCGGTGGTTCAAATCTCGCCACCGACGTATTTCCCGCATGCCTGTCCCCCATCTTCACCTGTTTCTGCTAACCCTAATAAAATAAAGCTTGGAAAACGAGCCTGATTAGGCTGAAAAAAAAAAATCAAAGACTACTTTGGTTCCTTCAAAGCCTTTGAAAAAAAGTTGATCTGCGATAAGATGCCAGATTCCGTGGAATAACTAGGTTTCATCATACACAGGTTTGTCCAGTCATCCATGAATTAGTTTGAGTGCATGCAATTCCTCTGAATTACACGCTTTGCACACATGGGACCAGGGTTGGTTAGTGTTGCGTTACGTAACATTTGACAAATCAATGTCATTTTTAAAGGAAGATCCGGACAGTAACATGAACAAAAATATTATGATTATAGCTTGACCAATATCAGACTTTGGCTGCCAATTCCAAGAATGATATTGAGGAATACGTTAAGTGATAACCAATACATATCTGCCATCTTTTTAATCCTGTATATCATTCAATTTCAACACCTTAAGATATAAAATGTATTTTTAAGCACTTTTATTATTGGAATGCTTGTCAACGAAGTCTACCCTGGATCACTTGGGTTACCAACAAATCCTATCAAAGTTTGATAACAGTGTTGACGCCGGAAAATATAACTTCGGGGGGGATAAAAATTTGGGCTGATATAAAATCGGCCCCACCGATCGCTCGGGCCCCTAGTCATGAGGTTTGTGTCCACTAGACCGACCTCTCCTTCTCTGCATAGTCGTTGTGGAGCTGCAGCTGTTTCTCCTGTGCCAGGTTCTCCGCCTGGTTCTTCACCGACTGCTCGAACTCTCGGATCTTCTCCTTTAAGGCTTTGATGGTCACCTCTGGAGGGAGACAAGCGCCCGGGGCGTCAGAACACACATCGCTATGCACACGGCAATAAATAGAGTGGATACATGCGTCACATTACAGCCTAATAAAATACACCGGCCGCGCTGGCGGGGAGAGAGGACGACACACAAACTGCTGCTCTGATTGAGGAGAGAGAGAGCGCAGTGCGCTTGCTGTGTGTGTGTGTGCGCGCGCGCTGTGTGTGTGATTTAAACTCCAGTCTCCGCGCGCTGACACATAATCAATACGGGAGAGTCCCCTTAGAGCCCTTTTACCTAACTGCTTAAGTGAACTTTAAACATTTAGGTTACCGGGATCAATGCCCCCTGCACTGTGTGTGTGTGCGCACGCTCGCGCGCGCGTGTACGTGCACTGCACGCGTTCGCACCTACACGTGCGTGCGTGCATGCGCTGGAGTCGGTGAGGTGTTTTGGGTTCAAGCGCAGACCCCTCACACCTCCCCCCGCTGCTGTCTTCTTGTGCAGAATCGATGAAGGATGCAGGAGGACGAACTAAAGGAGAATCGGACGAGGGAATGAAATCTTTCACGGCAAGTAAACATCCACCGGGCCTACGTCCCCCCTTAGGGGTGCAACAATTAGTCAACTAATCGATGACTAATAGATTATGAAATTAATCGACAACTGATGTAGTAATCGATTAATCGCCAAGGAATTGAATTATAGTTATTGTCAGCAGTGTTTTGGCGAGTTATTGATCTAGAGTTCTACATGAATCATAATTTCTGAAAATGCAAAATACGTTATAACCTTTATTCTAAAACTTAAAAAGGGGCCACGCTTGTGGCCGTGGTTGCCGGAATGGTTATGGACACCATCCTTAACACACCCCTATTCATGTTAATGGGGCTGTGGCTAGACCCGCGTCCACGGTGCCGCAAGTTCTCCTCTCGTCGTCGGCTTGTCTGCGTTGATCTCTTCAACCCAGTTTCTGGCTACTATGTGTACTCACGTTTTGTGACACACTGTATTTCAGTACGAAACATTAACTCCAGAATATCCGTAGCCTGGCCGGCCAGAGCCAACGCATAGTCCACACCTCGCTAGACGCTTGCATTGGGCCTGGGAAAATCCAAACTTGCCGTCGGTACGGAATCAATTGACCAATCAGCGTGGATGTGGGGGGAGTTTGTACGGGCTACGCGAAACGCAGGCGGAGTTTGGTTGTCACGCCGCTTGTCCCACCTACTGCGCTGTGACTGGATAACACGATTTGATTGACACGTTTGTTTTTTGTATTCCAACCCTGGTTTTACCAGGCCCAATGCAAGCGTTTAGCGATGTGCAAAGTGTGGACGATGAGTTAGTAGAATATTTGCAGATGAAGTTGATATTGAAGGCGGCTCTGACCTTGGTTTTTGACCTCTGCAAACTCCTTGTTGTAGTCCTCCAGGGTCTCTCGGAGTTTGCTGTTCTCCGTCTCAATGTCGTGCATCCTCTGGAGCTTGGCCTGCAGCTGCTGGGCCAGGTCCAGCACGGGCACCGGATCTGGGGGAAAAAAAGTGACACTTTTATAAGAATAAGCATCGTGTGCTGCCCAGTAGCTCAGTGGGTTAGGCAGTGCACTGGAAAGCATGCATATGCCTTAATGGCGCGGTGAGTCGGTGGTTCGAATCCCACCACCGACGTAGTTCCCGCATGTCTGCCCCCCATCTTCACCCGTTTCCACTAACCCTAATAAATAAAGCTTGGAAAAACAGCCTGAATGTGCTGGAAAAATCATTAAAAAAAAGAATATGCATCGTATTCATTTAGTTTGACAGTATGAAAAGCAGGGCTTTGAACCGGTTCAAGGAACGAAAACGAAAACTAGTAACTTTTTGTATTTTCCAGGAAACAGAAACAAAACCGGAGACTTTACTATTTCATATGTTCTGGAACAGGAACACTTATTTGAAAATAATGGTAACCGGTTAATACCGGTTTTATTTTGTTCCTCAAATTTTTTGTTGAAACACTGCTGTGTGTATTCATATGTTACCAACAAGAGAGAATTATCAATTAGGGCTGCAACTAACGATTATTTTGATAATCGATTAATCAGCCATTTTTACTGGCGATTAATCGATTAATCGCTTCATTTTTCCTTTAAAATTTGATCAATTATTAGCATTAATTATAATTATGAAACATTAAAAGTTTGCAATGTTAAAATTGCTAACTTTTTGCTGTTTCACTATATCCATTTTATAGTAATAGCATGAAAGCGCCTGCTCTTCCAAGCTAAATTATAACATATTGGGCTTTCACGCAAGCTTACGTGTTGTCTTTATTGTATTGGGGCCTTGACACTGGAAAAATTGCATTGGGAACAACATATATTCAACACGTTTGAGCAAAGAAGAGGCCAAACCATGAAACGATTAATCGCTGCCGATTAATTGATTATCAAATTAGTTGGCGATTATTTAAATAATCGATTATCATCAATTAATCGGCTGCAGCTCTATTATCAATCTTTCTTTAACCAATTTTCATCAATGATCTCAATTCTCTTGTTAAACCAACCCTGACTTTTGCTTCTATTTATTCGACGTTTGACTGTCTGAGTGACAGAGCGACGCCGACAGTCGACATTCCTCTCGTCGGCCAACCCCGCAGCGGAGAGCATCGCGCTGAGTAACTGCAGACACACACACAGCGCTCTGCGTCGCTGACGGAACACAGACCGGAGCGCCCCGCTTCCGCTTCCAACCCTGCTGCTGCATTAGTCAGGGCCGGCGCACGTGTGTGCGCGCGTGTGCGTGTGTAAATGTGTTACATCATTGTCTCGCAGCCAGTTAAGAATAGCCCCAGCGCGGCGTGTCGTCGTGTGTGCGCGCGCAGACACACACGCGCCGACTTATTTGGAGCAGCACAATCCAAAGATATTACTGTAGGGCCGTACGCGTGGGACAGCGACCTCCTTAACGCTGTAGTCGGTACATTTTTTTTTTTTTTTTACATTACGCATACGTCCCTGGCAAGTCGACTACAATCATTAACTCCACACAATTTACATGATTCTTCTTTCTTCGAGTTCCCCTGGTGAAATAACAGCCTGGATTATGAAGGTTATGCCAAGTTTAAAACACTGAAGATTAACTGCAACAAACTAAGCTAAAACTTGGTCTAAAAAAATGCACAGATCTCCATTCACTGCTCTAATACCTACATAACATCACCTGACATTCCCCATCCCCTGCTCCTTACCCCCTATATAGTGCACTCAACATCAACGGCCAGATTTGACACTAGCATTAGCGCCGTCAAAATTATTATAATATACGTAATTATAGAATATATATAATTATAAAGCTTTTTCGTAGTCGGTCGCTATTGACTCCCGCTGCATTGTGGGATACCTTCAGAGCCATATATAGGGCACATGAAGAATTCGGACACCCCTACAAAATGGCGTGCGCCCCATATAGTGCACTATGTAGGAAATGGGGAGCCATTTCGGACACAGCCACTAAGAGGTTAGGGATGCCAAAATGTGCAATAATTTAGCAATAAAGATTTTAAAAATGGCGCTGACGGCAGAATGAAAACTTAATAGTAATAAAGAATAAAAGACAGCTGCAGTCTTACCTGGGACATCGATTAATTTCTTGTAGACGTTCAAGAAGGCGGCCTCCGCTTCTTTACTTCTTTTACTCAACGCATCGATCTGTTCGGACAGAGGAAAGTAATATAAATTACATTTATATTAAAATTACATTAAGAGAAAATTAAACATCGCATCAATGGATCAATTGACATATCAATCAACAGATCTGTACTGGAACATCACATCCACACTCTCAGAAAAAAAACATTTTCCTGCTGGCTCTGTGGCACAGTCGGTTAGGCTGCTGCATCCAGCACGTACACCGTCTTGAGCCTGTGGCTTTAGTTCAAGGCGCACACTGTGTCGTGAGTTCCCATCACTGACATGTGCTGCAGGTCTGCTCCCCCCACTCTCATCCCCATCTATAGACGGGTTTACGCGCGAAAGAATGGGCGGGGTCATTTTGTCCCGCCGTTCTGTTGGTCACTTCCGGTGCCTTATCGTTGCCTATGTCAACTCTGGTACTGGACCGAGGTCCGAGCACACAAAACACACACAAGTTCAAAAGACCACTAGATGTCGGTCTGTGACCAGTTACACATCACCCCACCCCCTTGCTTCGCTCATCATTTTACATAAATATTGGGGAAATACTGTGAAAATTCAAGTTGATGTGACTCACCGAGTGGTCACATGTTCTTCTGGACCAATAGGTTGGCTGCTTCTACTAGTAATACCAAAAAGAATGAGAAAATGCATCGGGTTGCACTGATTATTAAATCATGCTTTTGTGGGTCACAGATCCGCACGAGAGCATTTAGTTACCACCACAATTTTTAAATAACACGGTAGGTGTGTGTTCACACCTATAGACATGTTGAAAAATAGCCAAAACACAGAAAAGAAATGGCACCGGCAGTTGCATTCCGAGTACAAATTTAACTGGAAGTATCCCCCGAACTCTATACAGCAGCGTGCGGCACACACACTATTAGTGTGTAGTGTGTGTGCGTGAGACATGGCACAAAGTGTGTGCACGTGTGTGTGCGTGCCAATAGAGCGCTGACATCATTAAACAGCTGGCCGGTGCAGCAGACCCCTACATTACTAAGGCTTCTACCTCCGACGTGCAAGCTCCATGCCTGGACTGCTCTACAATATCACCGTGTCCGAAATCATTCCCTACATAGTGCACTATATGGGACGCACGCCATTTTTTAGGTGTGTCCAAATAGATGAGGGTGCTGGTTGCAAAGTCAGTGGCACTCCAGCAGTCAGCCAGACTTTGAGAGTTACGATGACGTATTGAAATGAACAGATTCATTTGATCCAAATAAATCTAAAATCGGATTGAAAATAAAGCTACATGTAAACGGGACTGATTTGAAACATATTTGAACCAGGGCTTTGAACCGGTTCAAGGAACAAAACTTTTTGTATTTCCCAGGGAATGGAAACGAAACCGGAAACGTTATTTTTTATGTTCCGGAACAGGAACTCTTATTTAATAATACCGGTAACCGATTAACACCGGTTTTATTTTGTTCCTCAAAGGAGTGCACTTGGGGGATAACTTCAGAAATAAAACAAGAGTATTTATAAAATCTATGATGCAGCAGTGAAGTGGGAATTGTTGAGGGTTAGGGTTGCAGTGTGTTGTTGTGGGTTCGCCCCGACACGCAACAAGACCTCAGCTGTAGAGCGCTACCAGCGGGCCTCTGTAGCGAGTCGCTTTGGGTTCGCCGCAACATATATCACATAGCATTAAACAGCTGACAGGAACGAAATTAACAATATTTTTTTGTTCTAACCGGTTCAGGAACGTCAATTTATTGGTGGAACACATAACCGGAAACGTTATAATTCTGTTTCTGTTCGGAACGAACCGCTTGGGAAAAAATACTGGTACTGTGGAACAGTTTAACTTAATGTTAGACACATTACCATAGTTTGCTTTTACCATAGTTTCAATGACATTTATTAGTTTAGTGAGGAGCCAGAGCCACTGGGGCTTGTCCCACATTATGCAGTGGCCCACTTCAGGGCAATCCACCCAATTTGCATCTCCAGCACCCTCCATTTATATTATTAAATATGATTTAATAAATGTTTTATATTTATAATCAGGGCTTCGAATCGGTTCATGGAATGAAAACGAAAACCGGGAACTTTTAGTATTTTCCAGGGAACAGAAACGAAACCGGAAACGTTATTATTTTTTATGTTCCGGAACAGGAACAGGAACAGTTATTTAAAAATAATGGTAACCGGTTAATACTGGTTTTATTTCATTCCTCAAATGAGTGCACTTTTGGATAACTTCAGAAATAAAACAAGAGTATTTAAAAAATCTACGATGCAGCAATGAATTAGGAATCGTTGCAGGACTCTTTGCAGTGTGTCGTTGTGGGTTCGACCCGACGCGCAACGAGACCTCGGCTGTAGAGCGCTACCAGCGGGTCACTGTGGCAAGTCGCTGTGGGTTCGCCGCAACAAATATTACAAAGCATTAAACATCTGACAGGAACGAAATTAACCATTCGGGGAACTTTATTTTTTGTTCTAACCGGTTCAGGAACGTTTATTTATTGGTGGAACACATAAACGGAAACGTTATAATTCTGTTTCTGTTCGGAACGAAACGTTTGGGAAAAAATATTGGTTCAAAGCCCTGCTTATAATATTAAAGAAATGACTTAATAAATTGCCAAATCAATTTTCTTTTTTTACATGCAGAGTGTGTTGCCGGTGTGTGCAAGTTGGGGTGCACACTTGTGTGAAGGTTCGTGTTCAGCGCCCCTGTGTTCTATGGCTTTTTATTCCTACGTGATGAACTTTGACCTCACTTAGGGCTACAAGCCACGCCACACGCGGCCGCCACTCACCAGGCAAGCTGATCAAGTTCCAACCCCTGGAGAGCACGCCGTTTATTAGAGTAACCAAGTACAAACTACTTAAGTAGTGTACTTAAGTAGTTTTTTTGTGTATCAGTACCTTCCTGCGCCCTATATGAACTCTAATCAACGAGCCCCCTCAGGGGGTTCCACCGACAGCCGGGTGTAATCTAGCAGTTTGCTAATCCTGTGTATATCCATCTTTTCATGACTCTTGTAACTTGCTGCAATGAATGCCATCTATTTTGCTATGTAACATGCTGAACTGAGCAATGGCTCTGTACTGTCTGTCGTTAAATACATTTCATTTCATTTCTTTAGAAGTATTTTTTTCTCTAATGACTTTTTACTTGTTCTTAGTAGATTTTTAATGGAAATATCAGTAGTTCTACTCCTTAATTTTTTTACTTTTTTTGTGCATCAATGGTTTTTGTGTAAAACCTCGGTTACAGTTCTTTGTGTTAAGAGTTGGGCCTATGAG
>OMKY01231011.1:0-12200 GCA_900302395.1 Bregmaceros cantori | reverse complement strand
TTTCACTCCCTCTTTGGTTTAGTTTTGTCACTCTCCCGCTCTTTCTCTCCTCGTGTGTGTGTGTCTCTCTGGGTTGTGTCTGTGCGTGTCTGTGTACCTGTGTGTTGAGTGTGTGTGTGTCCCTCGGGGTTGGGTGTGCATGTGTGTGTGTGTACCTGTGTGTTGAGTGTGTGTGTGTGTGTGTGTGTACCTGTGTGTTGAGCGTGTGTGTGTGTGTGTCCGCGGACTGCGCGCTCTAGCAATTTAGCAGAGGGAGATTGATAAAAACAGAGGAGGAAAACTGTACCCGCTTTTTGTTGGTAAAGTGGTTAAAATGCACCGAGGCAGCCCCTCATAGTCTTGTTGGCGTGGCTTAGTGCACACCGCTTCGTACGATCGCTCTTTCTCGGTGTAATGCTGCTGCTGCCTGCTCAGCCCTGCTACACGTCTCGAATCGCCATGATGGGTGTGATTTACACCCCTAACCACCACCCTACCTCTACAGACACCATCGTGGTCCTCCTTCAGCTTGCGGAGAGCCTGTTCCAGCCCATTGTTCTCCTGCACCAGCCGCCGGTTCTCCTCCCTGTAGGGCTCCAGCAGAGTGTGGCGCTCATGCTGCTCTGCCTGGGACAAGGGCCCCCCGCTGGCCAACTTGGCATGGCGCAGACTGTCCGTTGTATGGACCAAGTCTCTGCCAAGGGGAAGGGGAGAGAATGCTCAGAGTTAAGGCCGATTTCTACGACGCATAGCTTCTGCAACCGTCAGATCTGTCTCTGTGCGTGACCACGCCCCCCGCGCAGAGCCTCTGTCGCTGTGCGTGACCACGCCCCCCACGCAGAGTCTCAGCGACCATTGTCGTGTACCTCAAAAAAATCCTAACCTAGCGTCATGATGTCGCAGAGCCGCGCAGAGAAAAAGCAGCTGTGATTGGTCCTTGGCCTTTCCAACTGTCTGTGTTGTTGTTTCAGGACCAGGGCTTGCCAGACTAGAAGTGAATATAATTATTTTTCTGCCGGTTCACTTTGTAATACTAATAAAAACGTTTCAGGGGGACGTGGGGATTAGAAACGGTCTCCAGAGCGGGAGGAAACAGTGAGGGGTTCCCGAGTCCAAGTTCCCGCCAGCACTTCGGCGGGAAACTGCTGTGCGTCGCTAGTCGCCGTGCGTCGAGGTACAGCAAAACTGGTGCAACAAGCGACATTTGGCGTGTACGGTTGCAGAAGTATAATCCAGTGGAAAGAAACTGAGGTATGAACAGTAAATCACCTCCAATGCCTAAATCAGAAGGAAATAGCTCCCATGGGATCCAACAATCAGATGTGGGATAAATGCATAGTTGCACACTATTACCTAGTTACCAGGGCGTAGCCGCGAAGCAGGTTATGTTTTTGCCGCGTTGGTTTGTCCCCTCGATAACTGAGAATGTTGTGCACGGATCTGGATGAAATTTTGCAGAGTTGTTGGAAATGTCAAAAGTAAAGAAGGTTTTACATTTTGGTGCATTGCTGTAGTCTATAAGTAACATAATCATACTTCTAGACTCACCGATAGATCGCTGTGCGGTCACATGACTAGACTTCCGGGTCCAGGGGCCGCTGGGAAATGTAGTTGGCATGTTCGCCGGTGGCGTCAATCGCAACCACGCTACTCTATGAACACTTGCATTGATAATGTGTTGCCACACATACTGCTAGCACTAACAGTACTATTTTTTTGTACCACTACAATGCAGGTTTGCAATCTCCGAGTGCTTCTAGTAGTTAGTAAGTTAGTTAGTTACCGGAAGAGCCTTTCCACCAGCGACAGAGAGTCCAGTCCTAGCGGCTCTTTGTAGCCCAACTGGTCCAGATGCTTCCGCAACCCGGCCAGCCGTCTCTGGATGGCCGCGCTCATGGCTGGAACCAGCCTGGACACAGCAAGACATGGGAATGTTGTGGTCAGGGCTTGAAAACTAAATTATTTTTAAAACGTTCCGAACGGTTCAGGCACGTCTATATTTAACGTTTTTGTTCTCAGAACCGTTCCGCCACCAAAATATCGGCACAGGTTCGGAAAGCAAAGATTTAGTTTTTTTGTATTGTGCAATGTTAAGTTTAGATATAGTTTAGTATATAGTTTAGTTTAGTATTAAATATATTTGTTGGCTTTTCTAACTTCAGTACAACAGTATTAACGTGAAAACTGGGTTTAACACTGTTACATTCGCTTCCTAGTCTGTCCACAAGATGGAGCCTCAGCTGTATGGGGCTTGATGACCGTTTTTAACCGAATTTTTCAGTTAAAGAAATCTTTTTTCGTTTCCGTTCCTCATAAAATTCTGTGAAATTCTGTTCGTTTACGGTTTTTGTTCCTTGAACCGGGTCCGAGCCCTGGTTGTGATGTTAATATAAAGAATATAAACGCTCAAATAAATATAATAATATAACATATCTCCCCTGATGTTAGCCTTGTTGTAGATACACCTGCACAGAGGTAATTAGTTAGCATAGTTTAGCACCTATGGACACAAATTGGGCCAAGATGGAAGCAACTCAACTCTTCCACATTTTCCATCACTCCGAGATCCTTCAAGGCACAGTGCAGGTTGGAAGGAGGAGAGGAAGACAGAGAAAGCGATGGGAAGATAACATCCAAGAGTGGACATGGTGCAGGCTGAGTGACACCATGCGAATGAGAGGACAGAGAGAGATGGAAAGAGCTGGTCTTCAGTGGCGCCCCAACGGTCAACCAGACTACGGGACTGATGATGATGTGACTTGCTACCTGACCGAAGTTCATTTACGGTAGAGGAGCACCGATCCGATCCTCAGATCGGTGCTCGGGGGCCGATCAGACTTGCCCCCCCCCCCCCAAGGATCGGAACTTGTGAGTTTGTCCCAAATGACTGTTTATTTACTTTGACTATTATTGAAATTGACAATTGTGCCTAGTAGGTTGGGTACTACCAAATTTTGCAGGATCGGAACTCTGTATCGGGGATCGGGACTCGGTATCGGAGATCGGGATCTGCCAATCCTTCAAATTAACGGATCGGGATCGGATCGGGAGCAAAAACACGTGATCGGTGCACCCCTAATTTACACTAAATCAAATGCACACTCCCGTAAGGGTCCCTGCTTGATATGTTGGCAGGCTTCCAAACTTATCCAGTGATTAATTTTTATTTATTTTTTTTAACATTTATTATGTTGTTGTTTTTGGCCTTGTACGACTTATGGGTCAATAAGGTGTTGGTTTAGAGAGAGAGGCATTCAACGTAGCGGATGAAATGGAAGCGGACACAGCAACTAGCCAAATCCTCTCCGTAGTCCTACTATTACTAACATTACTATACTTACACCGACTCTTATTCTAAATGTACTCAGATCAAGTGTCCGTTTGTTTGTATATAAATGTGTGTATATATATATATAAGATAAAACACACCCCGGGCTGTCACCAGTCTTGGTCACCGCCTGGTGGGGGCATCGCGATCGCTGTCAACAGTGAGCCGCGGTCGATGTAGCTCTCTCCATGTCCGCTGGAACGGCCATTATTATATTATTATTATTGTTTATATTTTTTGTTAGCACGTTTCACGGTTCCGCGACATGACGACCCGAGGGTGTAACCTGGCGATCACATTATGACGTCGCTTGGTGGAAGATTAGACCGTTTCCGCACACAACGCTATTTTTTAAGTAGCCTCGCAAAGCCGCAACACACGCATCGTCCACGCATCGCACGCGTTTTTCAACGATCCCCGCCGCGAGCGATGCGTGGACGATTGGCTGGTTCTGGCTTTGCTCCGTCTTTTACTCCAGTGGACGCCTGAGTCACATTAAATCGCAGACGTGTTTTGCATCGTTTTGTCGCTGTTTATTATGTCTCTGAATGCGATTTATTTAATTTTCAAATTTTATTCAAAAATGTTTGATGGCTAGCTCCCTAGCATAGCTTCCGCGGAGCGTTTACTCAACATATGCCCCCCACACACCCGTAGCTCCATGAAATCGGGAACATCCGCGATGATCGCCCGTTCTGCAAGGAATGTTAGAGCTAAAGATACACGCTAGATCGCACGAACACAGAACACACACAAATAAAGTGGACCCACTAACCTACCGTGTGCCGCTTCTCCTCCAGATTTGTGTAGTTAGCTACAAAAACGTCTTGTTGGACTGACGCAGTAATGTATTTACTCCCACCGCGGACTCTGAATAAATGCATCTGAAAAATTTGACATTATGTTCAAAATCCCAGCATTATGAACGGAGCCCGCTTTTGAAAATTGCGCCGTCCGAGTTGTTGTAGAACGGTTCCCGTTTGTTTAGGTCATGATCTCGCGAGATCACCAGGTCCGACTGGGAGTCCGTTCCCATAGAAACGACGACGACGTCCAACAGGGCGGGAGTAAAGGCGGGATTATTACCTCGTCCCAGGAGGTTGTAAATATATTTGATTTACTATGGTTTTGTTCCGTTTGTTGTGAATAAAATTAGTAAAGTATCCAATTTATTTAAATCTATCTATGCATTTATTTAGAATATACTTAGTGTTAAGCGTTAATTATGTATTTTTTATTGGGGATCTTTTTAGCATATTTTAACCCTATGACCTTACAGAGGTTTGTGCTCTCAGAGTGCTTCTAGTTCCATATACACACATTTGGTAGAGTTACTCTTGTGGTTACATCATGGTAATGGACTTCATTTTACTTCAGGTTACCTACCTTGGTAATGAACTGTGTTCAAAATGTCTGTTCCAACCACTGCAGGGTTGAAGACCAAAAGGTTGGTGGATCGAATCCCAGCTCTGCCAGTCTTCGTTAAAGTGTAAGAGGCAAACGTGGTTATGGTGCGCGCTCCCCGGACCACAGAGCGAGCAGCGCCGCAGGTTCCGATTCCCTCTCCTCTTTTCACTCCTTTTTCCGTTTAAAACACGCACAGACAGAAAACATGGCATCCACAGGACTCTGGAACAGGACAACCTTGCCCAGCTTGAGTTAAGAAATGGCTACTATGGTGGCGGAGCGGTTGGAGAGCGTGTCCCCCAGACCATAGGTCGAGCAGTGCCACAGGTTCAAATCACCTGTCCGGCTTTTCTGCAGCGTCTCCCCCAGACTCCTGTCACTACCTCAATAAAAGAATGGAAAAGCGACGCTTGCGCCCAAAAAATAACTTGAAAAAAGAAATGAAACTATTCCAGTGTATATAAAAACAACACACTTCAGATAATAATTTATTGTTTTTTTAGATGTTACACAATCTATTAAGACAACGTTGTCTTAAGTATCAAATGTTAAACGTCTCAATCAACCAGTGGTGGCAATCGAAGATATTTTTAAGTCATGGTCACGCTAATCACTTTTTATCTATTAACGAAAAAAATGGACCGTTAGAAGTTGATCATCAGGGTAACTTGTCGCCTGGCGAGCCAGAACCAATGCATCGTCCACGCATCGCACATCGCTAGACGTTGAATTGAATAGCGATGTGCAATGTGTGGACGATGCATTGATTCTGGCTCGGCAGGCTAGGTAACTTGCACTTAATTTTGCCACGTTTGATGTGGAACAGCACTAGACACTTAAAGTATTTAAAGTGATCAAGTGCACACATTGGAACACAGCGCAACATTAATGCTACACCAACACGGAAGAGTGTCATGTGTTGGTGAACGCCTTCCGAATTCCCTTTTCCGAAGTTCAGCCCATTTCGGAACAGAGGGATTTCAGAAGAGACATGTTGAAACGGGAGGAGGTCGTTTCATTTACAGTAGGGCTAGGGTAGGGGTTAGGATTAGGCTTAGGGTTAATGTAATTTTTCGGAACATATGAATTTCGGAACATACGAATTCCGGAACATAGGGAATTCAGAACATAGTGATTTCGGAAACAAAGGGTATTGCATTGCAGAGACTTTCTCCATGGTTAACATCTTCAATAGCATGATGTGCAATATTATTGCTCAACCTCACCCCCCCACTTTTACTCGAGTATATTTTGAGGTGGGTAATTTTACTTTTACTCTGAGTACAAAGTAAAGATACTTTTACTCAATTACACATTTTCAGTACTCTTTCCACCTCTGGTGACATGTACACTCTGTGATGTATGAAAACAACAAGAAAAAGATGTACGCACATATTTGGCCACATGGTTGTTTCCTGTTTCCTATGTGCAGGGCCATGACAAGCATTTTAAGGTTAGTACATTTAACATGTTATAGACAAGTTTACCAAATACAGGGGGCTGGCATTTTGTCCCACCATTCTGCAACGCACTCCCGGTGTCTGTACGAGTTCCATTTAATCTTGTCGTAGTGGACCGCGGTGGCTCACAAAAAAACCCACACAAAACACTCACCAGTTAAAAATCCGACCACTAGATGTCGGTCTGTGACCAGTTACACATCACTCTCCTTGCTTCATTAACCTTTTTGTATAAATATTGATGAAATACAGTCAAAATCCTACTTGAAGTTACTCACCGAGTGGTCAAATGTTCTTCTGGACCAATAGGCTGGCTGCTTCTACTAGTACTTCCAAAAGGAATGAGACAATGGAACGGGTTGAACTGATTATTAAATCATGCGTTTGTGGGTCTCAGATCCGCACGATAACATTTGGGTGAGGAATAGCACACCACAAGTTACCGCCACAATTTTTAAATAACCCTGTAGGTGTGTGCTCCCACCGAATAGACATGTTGAAAAATAGCCAAATACACGGCAAGTAAATGACACCGGAAGTGGCGTTCAGAGACCGGAAGTACCCCCGAATTCGTCTATTGAGATATGGGATTTCTGTGATCATTGGAAACAATCGTGGAGAGAAAAAATAACTATACAGAGATATACAGAATAATAATGACAGCGTTTGTGGCTAATGTGACTGTGCGATGCTGGAGAAGTACTCCAGCATGTCCTGTATGGTGAAGTCCATGGTGATCCTCTAATCTAATGCGACTGTGCGATGCTGGAGAAGTACTTCAGCATGTCCTGTATGGTGAAGTCCATGGTGATCCTCTAATCTAATGCGACTGTGCGATGCTGGAGAAGTACTTCAGCATGTCCTGTATGGTGAAGTCCATGGTGATCCTCTAATCTAATGTGACTGTGTGATGCTGGCGAAGTACTCCAACATATCCTGTATGGTGAAGTCCATGGTGATCCTCTAATCTAATGTGACTGTGTGATGCTGGAGAAGTACTCCAACCTGTCCTGTATGGTGAAGTCCATGGTGATCCTCTAATCTAATGTGACTGTGTCATGCTGGAGACGTACTCCAACATGTCCTGTATGGTGAAGTCCATGGTGATCCTCTAATCTAATGCGACTGTGCAATGCTGGAGAAGTACTTCAGCATGTCCTGTATGGTGAAGTCCATGGTGATCCTCTAATCTAATGCGACTGTGCAATGCTGGAGAAGTACTCCAACATGTCCTGTATGGTGAAGTCCATGGTGATCCCTGACCCCGGGTAGCAGCGGCCGATCAGGCCTTCAAAGTGCTTGTACTGCCGGATGAACTCGTCCTGCATGGAGTGCCAAACCACCTGGAGGAGAGAGGAACATGTTAGGAAAAGTTGTTTTTACAATAGAATACGTTGTGATCCAATTATTAGTTTTTATTTATTTTTTAATAGAGATGGGCACTAACGCATTACATTTACTCCATTACAATATTTGGGGGTATTTTTTTACTTTTGGAGTACATTTTTCTCAAGTTACTTTCTACTTTTACTCAAGTAAATTTGAGGTGAAAAAAAAAAAAACTTTTTTTTTTTTCAAGTTATTTTTTCCGGAGTCAGCGCCGTTTTTCTGACTTTATTGGATAGGATTAGTCGGAAACTGTCTATTCGGTGGGAGCACACACCTACAGGGTTATTTAAAAATTGTGGTGGTAACTTGTGGTGTGCTATTCCTCACCCAAATGTTATCGTGCGGATTTGTGACCCACAAACGCATGATTTAATAATCACATACAAAAAGGTTAATGAAGCAAGGAGCGTGATGTCTGTGGTCACAGTGTGTTTTTGTGTCCACGTACCGCGGCCTTCTACCAGACTTAATATACATACATATAGGCACCGGAAGTGACCCGCAGAAGGGACAGAATGACTCCTCTAGTGTTTGGCAGGTGAACTACAGGTAATCTGAGGACAAGGAAGAACATTTGAATCTCTGGTAAAGTCCATGTCCCACCTGCAGCAGGCTCTCCTCCTCACACAGGTGCTTGTCCACCTTCCTGTACAGGTTGTCCAGTCCCTTCTTCACCTCCTTCCCCGGGTACTCCTTGATGACCTTCCTCAGCTCCTGCTTGTTGAAGGCCAGCTGGTAGCTGACTTCTTCCTCGCGCACGCCCTGGGCTACGCGCGCTTCCACGCCCTCAAAGAAGTGCTGCAAAACACCACCAAACATCCAGATCTTCATAACTGGCTGCCAAAGGAGACTCATGGAAACAGTTAGCCTGGACGAGCCAGAACCAACGCATCGCTCAGGCGTCGCACAACGCTAGAGGCTTCCATTGGGTCTGGTAAAACCAGGGTCGGAGATGTAAAAAAAAAAAACGTGTCAATCAAATTGTGTTATCCAGTCACAGCGCAGTGAGTGGCACAAGCGGCGTGGAGTCATGACAACAAAACTCTGCCCACGTCTCGCATAGCCCGTGCAAACTCCGCCCACGTCTCACGTAGCCCGTACAATCTCCGCCCACGTCTTGCGTAGCCTGTGCAAACTCCGCCCACGTCTTGCGTAGCCCGTACAAACTCCGCCCACGACTTGCGTAGCCCGTACAAACTCCGCGCACGTCTTGCGTAGCCCGTGCAAACTCCGCCCACGTCTTGTGTAGCCCGTGCAAACTCTGCCCACGTCTCACGTAGCCCGTGCAAACTCCGCCCACGTCTTGTGTAGCCTGTACAAACTCCGCCCACATCTTGTGTAGCCCGTAAAACTCCGCCCACGTCCGCGCTGATTAATCGATTAATCGAATCCGTACCGACGGCAAGACTGATTTTCCCAGACCCAATGCAAGCCTCTAGCGATGTGCGATGCATGGACGGCGTTGGTTCTGGCTCATCATGAAATAGTGCCGTTAGAGCTAGAGTTACAGCTGGGAAAATATGATATGATCATAAATCACGATCGTGAGCCGTCATAATTCACTGCTACTAAAATATTGTGTAATCGTCATAATTGTCCCCGTCGTACATATTTTAAAAAACAAATTCTTTGTTGAAGCCACAAGTGACATGATCACTGTGTTTGCAATATTTTGGGCCACGATTGTCGAGCCATATTTTCCTTTAATTATAATCAAGAATTATCAGAATCAGAATCAACTGGAAAATTACTTCAAACATTTGGTTCACACCCTGGTACAGTAAATAACATAGTAAAAAATATTATATAATAACACTGAATATACTACAATAAAATTAACAGCATAGTAGGAAAAATATATAGTAGTAGCACTGTCAGAAAATAATAATATCACGCCGTCAAAAATATAATACAATAAAAATAATAATATATATGGTGGATTGCCCTAATGTGGGCCCTTTTTGCAGCTTCCTAATGTGGAACAGTGAAATATAGTGTTGAACAGTTCAACTTAATGTTAGACACATCACCATAGTTTGTTTTTACGATAGTTTAACTGACATTCATTAGTTTAGGGAGGAGCTAGTGGAGCTTAGGTGTCCCACATTAGACATTGTCCCACATTAGGACAATCCACCCTACAGTGAAATGCAGTGTTGGAACAGTTGAACTTAATGTTAGACACATTACCATGGTTTGCTTTTACCATAGTTTCACTGACATTCATTAGTTTAGGGAGGAGCTAGTGGAGCTTAGGTGTCCCACATTAGACATTGTCCCACATTAGGACAATCCACCCTACAGTGAAATGCAGTGTTGGAACAGTTGAACTTAATGTTAGACACATTACCATGGTTTGCTTTTACCATAGTTTCACTGACATTCATTAGTTTAGGGAGGAGCCAGAGACACTGGAGGTTGGCTGTCCCACATTAGGGCAATCCACTCTAATATAAAGTGTGGAGAATTTGAGTGAACTCACATTCAGCTTCTCCAGCGGCTGGCCCAGGGAGTTGATGACGTAGGACTGGAGGTGGTCTTGGTACTTATGCTTGGCGTCTTTCCTCTCTGCTTCCAGACAGGAGATCTTCAGACCAGACAGGGTGGAGAAGATTCGGTGGAAGTTCTCCATCATCACCACGTCCTTCGGCGTCTTCTGACTCTCGTTGGCAACTTTCTCCACTGAAGACAGTGGACAAGATTCGAGGAAATGTTTGAATCAGCTGTGGAGCCCAGCAAAATGTGCAATACTCTGGGGTACAATATCAAATGTGTGTACAGTGGGAGGGGCTATGGTTTTACTGTAGTAGTTTCATGATCGTTTAGAAATTATGTATATATAATGTAAAGTCTTCCACGGATGATTTAGATTGAAAAAAATGTAATAAAAGTTGACAGTCAACATAGTAGCCTGGCGAGCCAGAACCAACGCATCATCCACGCATCGCACATCGCTAGACATTGAAAATCAGGCATCCGTTGCTCGTATCCGTGCCGGACCAATCACATTCGTTGAATCGAAAACGTGGGCGGAGTTTGGTTTAGATGACATTGGCGGAGTTCGGTTATCACGCCTCCACGCCGCTTGTCCCACCTACTGTGCTGTGATTGGATAACTCGATTTGATTGACACATTTTTGACACGTTTTTCAACTCTGGTTTTACCAGACCCAATGATCATTCTAATCACGTGTGATGCGTGGACGATTTGTTGGTTCTGGCTCGCCAGGCTACTAGATGGCAGCACAACCACAGAATATAATATCTTGATATCAGGGGCGCATTGACCACGTTTTTTTTTTTTCCGATCCCGATCCTTTGATTTTAAGGATCGGCCGATCCCGATCTCCGGTACCGAGTCCTGATACCGAGTCCTGATCCTGCTTTGCTTATCACTAGAGCAGAACTTTATTCTGGTTATGTTCTTATCGATATCCCTAAATAATAACATATCAGAGGAGCAGAACTTTATAATTCTCTTTCTCTACACAGTACGAGTATCATCTCACAGCAGCAGCAAGTGCTGCTGGCAGAGCGCACCATCATCCACTCTCCAGAGCGGAGCGCTCCCCGACTCATTTACTGATTCTGATCGGGACCAAATCACGAGTCCCGATCTTTGGGAAAAAGTCTGATCGGCCCCCGATCACCAATCTGAGGATGGGATCGGTGCACCTCTACTTAATATATTAAAATTGTTTGCTTTGTAATTTGCACAGTAGTTTTCTGGAGGACGTCTGTGGAAGTTCACGCTGCCCAAGGATTTAATAGTTCTCTGAACAACACAATTTAGAATGTTAGATTCCAAATGGACTAGATACTGCAGCTCAACTCACCGTTGATGAACACGGCCCTGATCAGCTTAACGTAGGCCTTGTCCAGATCTCCGCGTCGCTCTGCGTTCCTGAAGATGGTCTCGGCCAGCTCGGCAAACTCCTCGAAGCCCGTGACGAACAGCAGGATGCCCACCTTGCTCTTCTTGGACACCTTCACTTCCTCCATCTGTCTGATCTGAGCAGACTGGGGGGGCAGGAGGAACTCAGTCAAGACCTAGACAGACTATATATATATATATATATATATATATATATATCATAAATATACTATACATCATAAATATACTATACATCATAAATATACAATACATCATAAACATACTATATATCATAAATATACTATACATCATAAACATACTATATATCATAAATATACTATACATCATAAACATACATATACATCATAAATATACTATATATCATAAACATACTATATATCATAAACATACTATACATCATAAATATACTATTCAGCATACATATACTATACATAATAAACATACTATACATCATAATCATACTATATATCATAAATATACTATATATCATAAATATATTATACATCATACATATACTATACATCATAAACATACTATACATCATAAACATACTATATATCATAAATATACTATACATCATAAATATACTATACATCATAAACATACTATACATCATAAATATACTATACATCATAAATATACTATACATCATAAATATACTATACACCATAAATATACTATACACCATAAACATACTATATATCATAAATATACTATATATCATAAATATACTATATATCAT
>OMKY01231007.1:0-13825 GCA_900302395.1 Bregmaceros cantori | reverse complement strand
ATGCTGCACATGTAGCCCAGCGAGCCAGACTCAAGGCATCGTCCACGAATCGCACAGCGCTAGACGTCGCATTTGCAACGTCTGCCGTGCGTTGGTGGGTCTGGCTCGCCAGGCTACTGACACGTATTTGTTCCTCAACAGTCGAGCCTGCTGAAGCGCACTGGAGGTCTGGACGAGGTGGTGGACTGGAACTGGTAAGGAGCATGCACACACACACACACACAATAGCCAGAGATGTGAACTTGCATGTTGTCATTTGTGTTAATGTATTTTAAGGTTTCCCCTGGGGTGCCCAGCAAAGCGACAAGCTTCGTGACAAGAGCCCGAGAGAGATAAAGAAACCAAGGCCCCACCGATGTAAGGGCCCTGGTTCTAAATCCCCGCGTCCGCCGCGGCTGTTGACACCCCAAGGTTAATGCTCAGGCTGACGACTGTCTGAATCAGCACTCAAAAGTGTCGGAGGAGGGCCCCAACAGCACAGTTAAAAACACAAGCTCTATGACATCACAAACCTCCATGACAACAGCTCTGCGACATCACAAACCTCTATGACACCCACCCCATATTTCCAGTCAGTTTTTGCACCAATTTAGAGTCCAAAATCCGAGGCCTAAAATCAATGTGTTCGCATCTTCAGTGGTTCGGAAAGACTTCTTCGGACTTTTCGACCCCAAACCAGACGTCCTCCATCGTCCTGTGGGTCCCAGGGGGTGATCAATGTCATTACCTCCATTTAAAGGTATTATTACCTCCATGCATATCTTTTAACCATTGAAACTTGCCAGGTACGATGTCCTGTCGCCGGGCGAGATGCAGCGGCTGTGCTTTGCTCGTCTCTTCTACCTTCAGCCTAAATATGCAGGTGTGTGGTTCAAACCAGGGTGACGCTGTGCTCTTTTGTTTTTATACAAACAACAATTATTTTTACAACGTTCTGTTCCGAACGGTTCAGGCAGGTCTATGTTTAACGTTTTCATTCTCGGAACCGTTCCGCCACCAAAATATCGGTCCTGAACCGGTTCGGAACACAAACATTTTGTTTGTTCTTAAAGTTCCTCATATTGTGCAATGTTAAGTTTATATATAGTTTTTGTACAAAATATATTTGGTGGACTTTTAAACTTCAGTGTAACTGTATTAACACCATTACATTCGCTTCCTCGTCTGTCCACAAGATGGAGCCCCAGATGCATGGGGCTTGATGACTGACAGTGGAAGTTGGATGGATGCAGAACCAGAAATAGTCTCCCAGACATAGAATATGTTCAAATATATAGGGAACAGAAAAAAAAACGTTTTTAACCGGTGTTGTGGATTTCATAATGTTCCGTTTCTGTTCCGGAACATTTGAAGAAATCTTTTTTCGTTTCTGTTTCTGCTCCTCGTAAAATTCCATAAATTTCCGTTCGTTTCCGGTTTGCGTTTTCGTTCCTTGAACCGGTTTGGAGCCCTGATTTAAACAGTATTCCCCAATATTAATATCATTAATATTATAATATTAATAATTATGAGAGCATCTTGAGTATGTGCTGGCTCTGTGGCGCCATCAGTAAGACATCCGCATCTGCGATGCCTGTGACTTGCTTCACATGCAGCGCTGCAAGTTTTCCTTCCCTTGCCGACATTTTGGCAAGGTCTTCCCCCCTCATCCCACATTCGCTCTAACCCTCTCCAACGAAATGGGAAAATTGCACTGTGTCCTTGTCTAGCACCCGTACCAAGTCTGTGATGTTGTATCGTTGACAATGGCAATAAAGTTCATTGTGATTCTGATGGTTGGTTCTTGTTGTTGTGGTCCAGTGTTGGATGAGGCGACCAGTGCTCTGACCGAGGAGGCTGAGGGCCAGATGTACCGTCTCTGTAAGCAGCTGGGGATGACCCTGATCAGCCTGGGCCACCGCACCAGCTTGGAGAAGGTCAGTAAGATGACCCATGTGACGTAGGATACCGCTTTATGTAATGCCCATAGACTGTATATAAGTAGACGCAGCGTGCGTGACGTCATCCTATTGCTTTCATCCTAGCCGGGTTGAAGCCTCCGACAGCGCGGTGCCATTGCTGAAAGTACCCGTAAATCCGGAGACAAGTAGAGGTAGAAAGAGCTCTATGGTAAGTGAGAGAGAGACACCCCACACGTGACTTCTTCCGGTGGTACTGTCCGCCAGGGGCGCCAACGACAGAGTCGGAATGAATGGGATCCTATGGGAGCTGAAATAAAAAATATTAACGTCAAATTTGATGCGTTTGTGAAATTATGACCCACCTCACACAATTAACTGTTAATTATCCCGACAATATACATAAAAACATCAATTAGAAACAATCTTTAAATAGGTTAAAACAGGCTGCCAAGATTGGACTATTTGTATTGGAATTCCCATAGAGCGCGGTTTTAGGAGACAAGGCTCCCCCCATACCAACCCGGAAGTAGGCACGGACATCAAAACGAACGCGGTGTCCATTTTTATATACAGTCTATGCTAATACCAGTGTAAACACATTTGATTTTGCTTCTATTTGTTTTCTAATCAGTGTTACTGAAATGTAACTGATAAAGCCGCGCCTCCGTTATCCTGATAATCCCCAAAGCTGTGACATCATCAGTCATTCTGTGTCCTACGACACTCTCACAAAATGCAAAGGAGTTTCCTACCCAGAGAGAAACTGATGACGCTCAGACATGGCTCTAGGATGGTGGGCTCTGATAGACTGAGTTTATTGAAACTGACATGGTTTATATACTCTCCAGAACCAACAGGCGGCGATCACCAGATCTTTGGTGAGCCCTCCATCTTCCAATTTAACCCTTATGGGTCAGTGCACCCTGACATCCATCAGATGTACTTTTCCCCTGTTGACATTGGCCCGTATTGGATGATATAATAATAATTATAATAATAATAATACATTTTATATATACCGCACCTTTCATCCCGACGGATCTCAAGGTGCTACAGGGCACAATTAAAAGCAGCATAGTGGACAAAAACATTGTGACACAATTCTAAAAGGCAAAAAGTTATTACGAAGACAAGGAACAATACAGTGGGCTACGAAAATGCTTTTGAAAAAAAAAAAGTTTTGAGTCCACTCCTGAAGCTGTCCACTGACTGCAAAGCTCTCGGTGAGATGTGTGGTTTGAGTGCTGGGGGTGTGATAAGTTCCTAAGATGGTGCAGTTCCGTAGATTCATTGATGGGTGAGCAGACAGACCTTGTGTCTAGTCTTATCTCAATTGTCAAGATGCAGCCTGTCGACACTACAAGCCTCGTAATGAGTGATCCGTCTGATGTACAATATCTTTGTTTCCAGAATATGTTTTCTTTGAAATCGATCAAGTTTGTTTTTTTTTCCTGTCGATCGGCAGTATCACAACATGTCATTACGGCTGTGTGGAAGAGGCCGCTGGGAGCTGACCAGCCTGACGGAGTCTAAGGCCAGTGGGAACATTATACACGACAGCACACTCTGAGGCAACTCTGCGCTGAGATGGACCATGTTGGTTGGGAGAATAGTTTTGTTGTACATTTGTTTAAAAAACAAACTAAAAACTAGGCTGAAAACAAGTGCCTTTGTAAAAAAAAAAAAAACTTCTTTGATCTAAATTTTAATTGTATTTTTTTAATGTTTTTTTCCAGCCCATTTTTTCCAAGCTTTATTTATTAGGGTTAGCAGAAACGGGTGAAGATGGGGGGGCAGACATGCGGGAAATACGTCGGTGGCGAGATTCGAACCACCGACTCACCGCACCATTGATGCATATACATGCTTTCCAGCGCTCTGCCTAACCAACTGATCTACTGGGCAGCACAATTTTAATTGTATTTTAATGACAAGTGAAGTTTCCAACCTCTTCTGTCTCCTCATTACACCCGGAGAAGACGTGTTACGAATGCTGGTTATACGGTTAAAATTGCTGGCATCTTCTCATGCCATTGAAAGACCTTATTTTTTTTCTAGGCCTTTTCGAACATCTTCTGAAAGTGGCAGCTTTAGAATAGAGCAGGGCTGTTCAACTACTTTGCTCAGAGGACCGCATTGTCGGAAGCCCAATGGGCCGGGGGCCGGAGCAGATGCCGGACTGCACCAACCCGCAAAACCCTCCTACCCCCCCGCTTCAGTAATCTCCGGCCTATTTGTAAAACTTCACATGACGCGAAACCACCACATTTTCATAACTTTCATTTAAAGTAGCATACTTCATATTAAAAGGGCTTTAATTATATGTTACGATGGTGTTTTCTCGTTTGTAACAAGCAACATCTGAAACAACAACACACAAATAGTGGTAAACAGCAGCCGCTCACTTAAACTACAACACATTTATAGTACTTCTGTTGAGGTAGAAGAACAGGAACTCAGTTAGCCTCAAACCTCAACAACAAATCTCTAGTGCCTCAAAGAACCGCATCTCGGATAGATAACACTTGTTTAAACCTACAAAAAAAAAATTTGCTCTGGGGGCCAGAAAAAAATTGATTGGCGGGCCGGATTTGGCCCGCGGGCCGGCAGTTGAATAGCCCTGGTATAGACTGAATTGCCCTACGCATAAAGGACCATTAGTTTTTGACGGCATCCTTCCGTCCGATCAGTTGTCCGATCAGACGCTATGTCGTGCAGTGGACTGTCCAAGATGCACAGCACACACCGCTTTCAGCAACCACGGTAGCGGTGCACAGAGCCTGCCTTCTTGATCAACCAGTCAACTCTCTGTTTATCGTTCTCAGTCAAGCTGCCTTCCAGAGATGACAAAAGTACCTATATGTCTTACATGAGTAGAAGTAAAATAGATTTGTAAAGAAACAACTCGAGTATGATTACAACGTACTGATCCAAATAACTGATCCAAATTGTTCACTTGCACTAATGGTCTTTGAATCTTTCCAATTTCATTTTTCTACCTCTTACAAAAATACCCTGTTGGTTTTGTTTTAATTGTATTTTCTTTGGTTTGTTTTTTTACATTTTTTTTTTCATTTCTTTTGTAACTGTCCTTCCGTCAAATGATCTGGCATTTCTGCCTGGTCATGTGTTAACCATAAAACTCCTCACACCCCACTAGTATCAGAATTTTGCAAAGATGACCTTCAACGGTACACTTACGAAGTGCCAGAGAGACATGCAATGCTGCACTGAATTGTTGAGTTGAATAGTTTTCAATTAAGAAAAACAAAACATTAAAAAGATGTGTTTTTTTGTCTGTCTTCATACTTAAATTAATTGTATTCAAAGCTGTCGAATGCTAACTGACCAGGGTCATGCTGTGCTGCTGATGGCGCCACCTAAGTGCTATAAATCGACAAGGCAAAGGTCGACTGTTGAAGGCGGGTCACCAATGAGGTGGATGTTGATAGGGAGATCAGTTCACTCCAGGGTGAAAGGGAGCTTGGGAATGGAGAGTCGTCACACAGAGGGTTTTCCATTGCTCTGCGCCTCTCGGCCGTCCCAAGCCACTTGTAACGCCTACTGCACTGCGATTTGATAACTTCATATAATTGCTACTTGTTTGACATCTTTTTTGAGCCTGCTTAATCCAGACCTAATGATCATTCTGTAGTGTTTGCCCTTAACTTGTCAACTCGACCAATCTACCTCCATAGCCGTCAGGGGTTGAGATCAGGGCTCTGAACCAGTTCAAGGAACGGAAACCGGAATTTTACGGAATTTTATGAGGAGCGGAAACGGAAAAAGATTTCTACAACTGTTCTGGAACTCAAACGGAACATTATGAAAACCACAAAACCGGTTAAAAACTTTTTTTTTTCGTCCTCTATATATTTGAACATATCTTATGTCTGGGAGACTATTTCCGGTTGTGCATCCATCCAACTTCCACTGTCCGTCATCAAGCCCCATGCATCTGGGGATCCATCTTGTGGACACACGAGGAAGCGAATGAAGTGGCGTTAATACAGTTTGAAGAAGTTTGAAGTCCACCAAATATATTTTATATAAACTATATCTAAACATAACATCCTACAATATGTGGCGGAGCGGTTCCCGAGAACGAAAACATTAAACATAAGCCTGTCTGAACTGCTCAGAATGGAACTTTTTAAAAATAATTTTGTTTTCAAGCCCTGGTTGAAATGCTCACCATTGAAACTAAAATTGTATTAGTGTATGATGTATTAGTGTTTTAAAAGGGTCATAACGACATACTGCTGTTATTGAAATGTGCTATTTGGGTCATATCTGTGTCCACAGTCTGCCACCTCCTGCTGCTCTCGGCCTCATTAAGCCGAATTAACAAGGCTTATTTACCATTAATTGCTGCAGTGCTGCTCTGTTTCAGTGAAACTAATGTAATGGATTTGTGAAGGGAATCCGTACAAGGTCACCGCCTATAATCCAAGCCAATCTGTTGCTGCCAAATGATTTCTATACCTTAGAGGGCATTCCCATACAGCTGCAGCTGCTTCCTCAGTTGGAAGTCACATTAGGCAAATGCTTCTAAAAATGGACCCGCATTCGTTTTGATGTCCGTGCCTACTTCCGGGTTGGTATGGGCCTCAGGCTGGTGGAGCCTAGTCTCAGAAAACCGAGCCCTATGGAAATTCCAATACAAATATTCCAATCTTAGCAGCCTGTTTTAACCTATTTAAAGATCTTTCCTAATTGATTTTTTAATGTATATTGCCGGGATAATTATCAGTTAATTGTGTGAGGGGGGGGTCATAATTTCACGAACGCGTCAGATTTGGCGTTAATATTTTTTATTTCAACTCCCATAGGATCCCACTCATTCTGACTCTGTCGTTGGCGCCCCTAGCGGACAATACCACCGGAAGAAGTTGCGTGTGGGCCGGGGGGTGTCCCTCTCTCATATACTGTATAGCTCTCTCTATCTCTCCTGGTACCGGATATACGGGTACTTTCAACAATGCTAGTGCGCAGGAAGTGGGGTGCGGGGTTTTGTCTAAAAAAAAATAAAATGCACTTATTATGAATACATGTGAGTGTCTTGTTAAATATAAGCTCATTGTCTTGATGAATAAGCCAGACAGCTGTTTCTCAGTTATTAGTTCTGTATGGAAGTGTTATGTCGCGCTTGTTGAATAAATGAGGTGTGTAATAAACTGTTTTGATTAATACATCAATGATTGATCAATTAAAGATATATCGTTGATGCAGTAGCTTAACATATATCAACCAACTGAGAAAATAGTGAAGAAAAATGTATTTTTGTCCTTTGGGCTGAATTTGGTGACGTTGTACGATTACATACAGCATCCCGCACTTCATACGACTTCCTGTGTCCCTGGAAAGTGATGTTCAAAGTACGGACGAGGGTACTTGATGTTACTATTTTTGCAACTGGTAATAACCAGGGCTTGAAAACGAAATTATTTTTAAAACATTCCATTCCGAACGGTTCAGGCAGGTCTATATTTAGCGCTTTCGTTCTCGGAAATGTTCCGGCATCAAAATATTGGTCCTCAACCGGTTCGGAACACTAATATTTCGTTCGTTCTTAAAGTTCCTTATATTGACCAATATTAAGTTTAGATATAGTTTTTATACAAAAAATATTTGGTGGACTTTCAAACTTCAGTACAACTGTATTAACATGAAAACCGGGTTTAAAACACCGTTATATTCGCTTCCTCGTCTGTCCACAAGATGGAGCCCCAGATGCATGGGGCTTGATGACTGACCGTAAAAGTGGACGGAAATAGTCTTACAGACATAGGATATGCTAAAATATATAGAGAACGAAAAAAAAAACGTTTTTAACCGGTTTTGTGGATTTCATAATGTTCCGTTTCTGTTCCAGAACAGTTGAATACACCTTTTTTCGTTTCCGTTTCCGCTCCTCATAAAATTCTGTGAAATTCTGTTCATTTTCGGTTTTCGTTTTCGTTCCTTGAACCGGTTCGAAGCCCTGGTAATAACATAGAATGTTATATTTGTACACATCATGGAGAACAACATCAAAAATATTTGAAAACATTTTATTAAAATACAATTGCACTAGCACCGTAACATGTACTGTGTAAGAGTGCATGAAACCAGCGCACCCAGCGGAAAGTTGGCGACTTTAAACGTAAGACTCTGCTGTGTCGCCATGGCAACTTCCAGCTCTAAACGCTTGCCTCCCATCTCAAGCAAGCATGCAGGGTGGATTGCCCTAATGTGGGCCGTTTGCAACTCCCTAATTTGGGACAGGCAGTTTTCTAATGTGGATTATTAAAATCCAGTGTTGAACAGTTGAACTTAATCTTAGACACATTACCATAGTTTGCTTTTACCATAGTTTTCACTGACGTTCATTAGTTTAGGGAGGAGCCGGAGCCCCTGAATCTGGATAATGTGTCCCACATTAGGGCAATCCACTTGAATTTCCTCGATTCATTCGAATGTCCAATGGCTTCTCTCTGGGCACGATTGAGGACCGAGAATCAGCCACTTGGAACAACCAAGCCAAAATGACCAGACTGGAGCTGTCAGCTGCTGTAATGTTTGTGTTGTTACATAAAGTTCTCTCAAAAACTTGATCATATACTTGTCTATACAGAAATGTACATTATAGGTTCATTACCGACCTTCTCGAACATATTAAATCTGTCAGCATCAACGTGCCAGCAATTGATACTACACTCAAAGTCAAAGTGATCAACAGCATGCTTGAAATCGCTCCCTATCCCCTATATAGTTCACTATATGGGGTGGCCGCCATTTTTTCGGGGTGTCCGAATTCTCCATGTACCCTATATAGTGCACTGAAAGTATCCCACAATGCACCGCATTGCCGTAGTGAGCATCGGATGTACCCTAGACGGAGCAATATAACCCATAATGCATTGAGAGACGTTTTAAAAATGCGGTCCGGCGGGAGTAAATGGTGACTGACCACGGGAAATAGTTATAAATGTAAGTACCTTTGACTTTTTGTGATGATTGTTGAATTCTATAATCATATTTTTTATAATTATATTTTATGATTAATTTTGACGGCGCCAACTCTAGTGTCCGAAATCTTGGCCGTTGCTGTTGAGTGCACTATATGGGGGGTAGGGAGTAGGGGATAGGGAGCGATTTCGGACACAGCAACTGTCTCATCCATTAAATCATAGCCAATGATACACATGTCACATGTTCTTCTGGACCAATAGGCTGGCTGCTTCTACTAGTAATTCCAAAAGGAATGAGACAATGGAACGGGTTGAACTGATTATTAAATCATGCGTTTGTTGGGTCACAGATCCGCACAATAACATTTGGGTGAGGAATAGCACACCGCAAGTTACCACCACATTTTTTAAATAACCCTGTAGGTGTGTGCTCCCACCGAATAGACATGTTGAAAAAATAGCCAAATACACGACAGGTAAATGACACCGGAAGTAACGTTCAGAGACCAGAAGTACCCCCCGAACTCGTCTATAGAAGCTAACAGGGTCCTAATTTGGAGTCAGTGCTGGTCTCTGCTTGGTTCTCCTGGCTCTGCCTCCCTGGCCTTTCTGGGGCCGGCACCGTCCCGTGCATTTTAGCGCTGTGCTCCTGGGCCTTGGCCCTGAGTGCCGCGATGCTGTTCTCCCGTAGCTCCTCCCGGGATAAGTCTGTGGGTGTTTCCACGCGGGGCGGGCACGGCTTCTTCACCGGGGGTGCCGGCCTTTTGTTGGCCTCCTCTAGTCGTGTGCAGTATTCGGCCACTGTTGCGTCCTGCTGAGATGTCTGCGTGCTCTCGGGTTTGTCCGGAGACGTGCTGCCCGGCGTTTCCATGGACTTCTTGTGCATGCCTTCAGAGATGGAGGGGAGGTTGGATTAAGATAAGAATAAGATTAAGATACTTTATTTCGTCACACATGCATACATGTACAGTGAAATCCTTCCTCCGCATTTAACCCATCCCTGAGGAGCGGTGGGCAGCCGCGGTGGGCAGCCGCGGTGGGCAGCCGCGGTGCAGCGCCCGGGGGCCAACTCCAGATTGTGAGCCAGTGCCTTGGCCAGGGGCACTGACTGGAGCAGGTTAACTAGAACATGTTTTTGGTGGTGGGAGAAACCAGAGTTCCCGTTGGGATTCGAATGCAGGACCTTCTAGCTGTGAGGCAGCAATACTAACCACTGCACCACCGTGCTGCCCTGCCTCAAGTAATCATTTTTTAAGCTGCCTCAAGGCGCTTCACAAAAGTGAATCCGTTTTTTAGAATTAGATTAAAGGAATATAGCAGCTATTTACCTAACTACCTTTCAACCTTGAGTGCCCGGTTAAGGACAGTCATTTGGGATTGGTTACAGAACTCCTTTAACGGAGGACTGGAAAGAAGAGAGAAGAAAGAAGAAAAAGGAGATCAAGACTTTCAATCAGTCTCGATCTCGGCCTAGTTGAAAACGCAATGCTAATACATGTTAGTGTAGCAGTTTGCATTTCTTGGGGAAATTTCATACACACGGGGACAACCTGTGACATCTTTGACCACCACATGCACGCCCATATTTGGCGTGTTGGAACTGCTGTGTCATTGTGATGTCATGTACACCCCCCCCCCTCTGCTGTCTGCTTAGACACGGAGGAATTCCTGTTCCTTCTCTTTCTACTTTGCTGCGTGAAGAATAAAGAGCTTTATGCTTTACGCTTAGATGCTATGTTCCTTATTACACACATTTCTCTACATTAGAACGTAAAACCTCATGTGCCCGAGGACCGACTCTATAGATCTGGTAGCAATGGGTTTCCAGGAGTCACTGGTCACTGGTGTCGATTTTGAAATGACCTGGCTAATAGGAAGGCCAAATCAATGGGGTGATAATCCTCCTCGATCATCGGAGATTAGATTTAATCTTCTCTTTGGTCACCGGTCCATTGATTGCGTCACAGTCAATGCAGAGACTCTAATTGAATGTTCAAAGCACGGTGTAGTGCCTCACCTAGCAGCCAGGGGGCGCAGGAGTCCACAACCCCTTCCTTGGCTGATTTGAGGATGGATTCTGGTAATGGGATGGAGTGTCGCACCATTGCCCCATACAGGCCATACTCTGCCATTACACTGCTCCGTCCCCAGCACTTCTCGCGTTTCCTCCACTTGGCCCGTCGGTTCTGGAACCAAACCTGTCAAAACAGTATTGGATTAATGTCATAGACTGTATCTCAAGTAGATGTAGCGTGCCTGACGTCATCCATAGACTGTATATAAAGTAGACGCAGCGTGCCTGACGTCATCCATAGACTGTATATAAAGTAGACGCAGCGTGCCTGACGTCATCCATAGACTGTATATAAAGTAGACGCAGCGTGCATGACGTCATCCATAGACTGTATATAAAGTAGCCTGGCAAGCCAGACCCAATGCATCGTCCACGAATTGCACATCACTAGACACTGAATTGGGTCTGGGAAAGATCAATTACCCATCGTCAACATAAATGCGAACCAATCAGCGCGTGTGTCTGTGTGTGTGTGTGTGTGTCGGTGTGTCGTGTCTGTGTGTGTCTCAGTAGCAAGTTGGTGTAGATCGCGTCGTTACAAAATGCATTTCATTGGGACCACCGTATGGGGCTGTCTTAACCGCTACACTCGCGCAGCCATGCAGCGGGTGCTTTGTCCACGAATAAAATAAAACAAAATGCATTTGTGTGTGTGTGTGTCGGTGTGTGTCTCAGTAGCAAGTTGGGGTAGATCGCGTCGTTACAAAATGCATTGTCTGATCCATTGTTGAAAGTACCCGTATATCCGGGACAAAGAGAGATGGAGAGAGCTATACAGTATATGAGAGAGAGACACCCCACACGCAACTTCCTCCGGTGGTACTGTCCGCTAGGGGCGCCAACGACAGAGTCAGAATGAATGTGATTCTATGGGAGCTGAAATAAAAAATATTAACGCCAAATCTGACGCGTTAATATCACGCTCACACAATTAACAAACTAGTTTTGTGGATTTCATAATGTTCCATTTCTGTTCCGGATCGGTCGAAGAATTTCCTTCCTCCTTGTAAAATTACGTAAAATTCAGTTTCCGTTTCTGTTCCTTGAAGCGGTTCGGAGCCCGGGACAGAAATAATGCTAGCAGGATAACGTTGACAAAGCGAGCACTAGATGATTACCACCTTGTCATGCTCCAACATGCACAGAGCCACAGGTGATTATCACACCTATTACTATTATTAACACCTGCCGCGCGTGTTGGTGATGAGACGTGTAAAGGTGTGTTTCTACAGCAGCGGGGGGGGCGGTCTTCAAAAAAACCTGACCGACCGCACGGGAAGAAGCAGAACCCTTAAACTCTACGGACACATCAAGAGATCCCAAACAGGACTGACAAAACTCTGCCTCGAAGGACTAGTGGCCGGCAAGAGAAGCAGAGGAAGACAACCCAAAAGATGTCGCGACAACGTCTACAAATGGTCTGGACTTGACCTACCAACCCTCAACAGAATTACACTGGACCGGAAACTCTGGAGGAAGCTGACCCATGTTGGTGCACATTCTGCTACAAGCGGAGAAAGTGAACTATGATGAACTGGTTAATAGCAGTTTTATTTACTTCCTCCAAGTTTTCGTTGAAACACGGCGCGGTCTGTCCCAGAGGAGTCCGCTGCTCCGTCTGTCTCTGCCACTGAGCGCGTTCCCATATATGCACGCGCGTCGCATGCACACCCTTGCAGGTTCATGTGTGTGTGTGTGTTCTCGCGAACACACACACGGTGGTGCACATCAGATCGAGTGCCAGGCGGTGTTTCGGCTGACGAGAACAAAATTAACTGTTCCGAGAACGATATTTTTGTGTCCTAACCGTTCGGGAACGTCAATTTATTGGTGGAACCCATAAGCGGAAACGTTATAATTCCGTTTCTGTTCAGAACGATCCGATTGGTTCAAAGCCCTGGTAGAGACACACAGTTGACCAAGGGTTCGAGGCGTACCGTTCATGAGAGCGTAGGTGAGGATCATCACGGAGTTGTTGAGGTAGCGGTTCTCCTCGCGGACCACGCCCAGCGTGGCTCTCTTCTCCTGCTCAGACGAGTCCTGGCTGGTGACCCCGGACGACAGGTAGATGATCACCATGTCTGTGGCTGGAGAACAAACGCCATCAGTTTTATTTTGAGTTCTGTTCCACCGAGTCCCAAAGTTGTTTAGTCAAAACCTAACCCTGACCCTAAACCTAACCTAAAACCAACCCCTACCTTGAGTTAATGCTTTAATAATATTTGGCCAGCTTTACTATAAATACTAGATACCCCCAGTGAAGAACGTCATCATCTAGATGTTGGGAACCATATTCTGTGTGGGGAGCCATAGTGAAGGTGGGGTGAACCATACTCAGTGTGTGGGGGCCATAGTGTAGGTGGGGTGAACCATACTCAGTGTGTGGGGAGCCATACTGAAGGTGGGGTGAACCATACTCAAGTGTGTGGGGAGCCATAGTGTAGGTGGGGTGAACCATACTCAGTGTGTGGGGAGCCATACTGAAGGTGGGGTGAACCATACTCAAGTGTGTGGGGAGCCATAGTGTAGGTGGGGTGAACCATACTCAGTGTGTGTGGAGCCATAGTGAAGGTGGGGTGAACCATACTCCGTGTGTGGGATGCCATAGTGAAGGTGAGGTGAACCACACTTAGTGTGTGGGGAGCCATAGTGAAGGTGGGGTGAACCATACTCCGTGTGTGGGGAGCCATAGTGAAGGTGTGGTGAACCATACTTAGTGTGTGGGAAGCCATAGTGAAGGTGGGGTGAACCATACTCAGTGTGTGGGATGCCATAGTGAAGGTGGGGTGAACCATACTCAGTGTGTGGGATGCCATAGTGAAGGTGGGGTGAACCATACTCAGTGTGTGGGGAGCCATAGTGAAGGTGGGGTGAACCATACTCAGTGTGTGGGGAGC
>OMKY01231001.1:0-10132 GCA_900302395.1 Bregmaceros cantori | reverse complement strand
CCCCCCCCCCCCAATCATCATCCTATAGGCTCCGCTACACAATGTGTGCAACATATCCACTTTCATTACTATAAGTCGGTGTGTAATTCGCTTAAACATCATTCGGACTGGTTTTAACTTTACTTGTGGATTGAACTAAAAGAAGCTTAGGTGTCCCACATTAGGCAGTGGCCCACTTTAGGGCGATCCAAACCATACGTTTTTTACTGAACATACATGAGCCAGTAAAAAATATCCCTTCTCCGTGGGGACAGCGAGTGTTCTAAAAATAGATGAAATCAATGTGCCTCGTGAATTGAACCTTAACCCTCGACTCCACATGCGTGGTCAAATATTGACTCTATGTTGACCCCAAGACCACTGACCGATTTGGTCAGATAGCCAGACCTCTCATACAGACCAAGACAAAAAATGTAATTATGTATTGATTTATTAAGTATTATTTATGCCTTTATAATTATGGACTGACAAATACTGTGTGAAAACATTAATTCCATTTTCCATTTCAATTCCCTCCGTTTGGGATTACACAAGTTGGTTGCTACAGCAGCTGCTCCAAAGTCTCGAGGGTTGAAGACCAGTGTACTTGGGCAAGACACTGGCTGTGTCTGAAATAACTCCCGATCCCTTACTCCCTATATAGTGCACTCAACAACAACGGCCTCGATTTCAGTCACTAGAGTCGGCTTTGTCAAAATAGTTATAAAATATATAATTAGTTATAAAATATATAATTAAAAAAAATATATAAATGTAAAAACATCTGGCAATGCATTATGGGATATATTATGTTGAGTCTAGGCCGGGGTACATCAATGCTTACTACTTTTCGCGTTGTGGGATACTTTGAGTGCACCATTATAGGGTACATGGAGAATTCAGACACCCCTACAAAATGGTTTGCGCCCCATATAGTGCACTATATTGGGGGGATAGGGAGCGATCTGTAATACAAATATATAACAAAACACACACAGAGTGCAGCACATCCATGCCAATATTTTTATTACCCAAACAGGACATTTTAACATTTATAAAAAGACAGTTACAAAAATATCACACAAAGCAGACAACGATCTTTAAACAAGACACTATATAGTATAGCGGTCACTTCCCCATGGTGGCTGTGCTGCCAGCTAGTGGCTGAACATTTCAACATGGATGTGGGAAATTGAGGAAGAACACGTTTTACAAAACTCAACTCAACACATTTTTATATAGCGCCAAAATCACAGCCGAAGTTGCCTCAAGGCGCTTCACAAAAGTGTTTTCGTTTTTAGATTTAGGTTTAAGGAATATAGCAGCTATTTACCTAACTACCTTTCAACCTTGATTTCCCAGTTAAGGACAGTAATTTGGGATTGGTTACAGAACCCCTTTAAAGGGGGGGACTGGAAAGAAGAGAGAAGAAAGAAGGGATTGAGACTTTCAATCAGTTTCGATCTCGGCCTAGTCGAAAAAAATTACCTAGTTTTTGATTAGTTGTTAATGTTGATTTGTTTTGATTGTTTAACAGAACTTAACGGAGGACTGGAGAAAAGAGGAGATTGAAATTTTCACTCAATCTCAACCTAGTTGAAGAAATAGCTACTGGGTTTGGATTATTTGTTGTTGATGGTAATTTGTTTTGATTGATTAACAGTACTCCTTTAACAGAGGACTGGAGGAAAGAGGAGATTGAGAGGAAATCATATTAGCTTAAAAGGAGAGGTGACATCAAAAGTCATGTTTTAAAAGGTTTTCTTTTCAAATTTTAATACATTTGATGTTTAATGTATTCATTTTAGCCCCAAACATGGCCATTATACCTCTACTTTAAATACTTTCAAATTCTATTTTGCAGGAAGATTGACCGCCGTACTATACAGCACACACAGATAGACAACAGTAGAAACAGTTTTAATGAACGTTATCCAGGATGCCGTTCAATATCTTCAGAGACCTGTGAACAGAGCAGAGACGAGTTGGTTCAATGACCAGCAGCCCAATATGCACACAAAGTCGCAATCATACTTACACATGATTTAAAATGACAACTGTAGCTACGCGGGGTGCAGTTAGCTCAGTGGGTAAGATGTGGCCCTGTGCTGCTCATGCAAGGGGTGACAAGACATGAAGCGTTTGATTTTATTTTTTCTTCAGTATACAATGGAAACATTTTTTGAAGTAAATGTTCATTATAGAAACAAACAGAATTACTCAAGGGTATGGAGGGATTTTTGGGGCCCAAGTAACAATTCATTAAAATTTTGAGATGATCCCGTTCATGATCCAGATATAGGAATTATCATCATCACAGCTAGCAGAGACAGTCATTTTAAAAATTTACTTTTTGCTATTATTTCAAGTGATTGTGTGTCTGTGTGTGTGCGTCTGTGTGTGGCAGGGCTAACCTCACTTTACATAATACATCTGGTTCAACATCTGCTCTACATTTTTTCTTTCAATGCACTTTTCCCTTATTTACTGATCTGTATGGATATGTCCAGAGATGGCAAAAGTACTGGGATTCCTTACTGAGTAAGAGTAACATTTATTTATGAAAAAACAACTCAAGTAAGACCTGATCCAAATATCTACTCAAGTAAAGTAAAAAGTACAGGCTGAGAAATGTACTCAAAACGTATTTTTGAAAGTATAAAGTACAAAGCCTAAATTTGCCTCAACACTTTACAGGCAATATTTTTTAGGGGCACCCCCAGAGACTAAATGAAAACAACTTATTAACTGCTACTCTACTCAGTGCATTACCGAGTACCGCCCCCTATTGACTCATTCACACTCTACATGTAGTCTCGTTGCAGAAAAAAAAAAAGAAAAGGAAAAAAGTAACAACCCTGTTTTGGGGGTTAGTAAGGAGTAGAAGTACTGATATTTTTGTTAAAAATCTACCGAGTAAAAAGTACTCACAGAAAAAGTACTTCCAAAAGTACAGATACTTGAAAATTCTACTCAAGTATTTGTACTTCGTTACTTGCCATCTCTGAATATGTCCAAAATGTTACAACATTTAGTATAAAGCATTTATTTTTACTTTTACGGGAGATTCTATCAACATAATTGCTAGGGCCTTGGCGGAGGTTTGGACTCTCCGGGTGATTCTAGTTACAACATGAATGAGGCGCTATGGAGTCACCTGTGATGTTCCGAGCTGGGCGTGGCTGGAGTCCTATTGGACAAAGTGTTGTGGACACTGATGGCTGTACTCTTCACTGCCGCCTTCACCTGACCACCTGCAACAAACAGCAAGGCACAGATTCAGGCCCCGTGTCCTGTATTATTTACACCCAACACTGCCAAACTCACACAGAGCCCGCCTTAACGGGGGTCTGATTGGTTCTGGGATTTGAAGTCGAAGATCGGATTCGTTGATCCCGATTACTTAATACTTCTATAACTGCGGTTACTGTACTAAGAACTGGAGCTACTACTAACAATTATTTTGATAATCGATCAATCGGCCAATTTCACTGCTGATTTCACTACTCTAGTCATTTTAAAATCCGAACGATTATTAACCAGAAAGATTATTAATATTCATAAATTTAACATATTGATTTAATCACCCAAGCTTACTCTATTATCTTGTTTTGTACATTTAACACATTTGCGTGGACGGTGGACCAAACAAGGAATTGATTAATCGCTGCAGATTAACAGATTATCAAATTGATTTATAATTTAATCGATGACACGGTTGCAGCCCTACTAAGAACTATTTTGTATACAATTTGCACTTCTTTCGTTTCTTCTATGTCCCCCGCACGATGAGTCTTAAAAAAAAACAGTTACCGAGATAGATGACTAGTCTGCTGATGCAATCAAATGTTGTCAAAGTAAAGCTTTCATCTAGAACAAGCAGATATGGGCAGAGTAGCCATACAAATTACTTAAGTAAGAGTATTGTTACCTCAGGAAAATATTACTCAAGTAAAAAGGAAAAAGTAGTCATCCAAATAGTTAATCAAGTAAAAGTAAAAAAGTACCCCACAAAAAAGCTACATAAGTAGCAAAAGTTCTGAGTAACTTTCAGTAAAAAAAAAACAAACATACATTCTGTTTTCAAAATGTAATTGAATGCCCCTTGTTGATCCCCCCACTTTTCAGGCCGAGAGAGAAAGAGACAGAGATAGAGAGAGAGATAGAGAGAGCAAAAGAGAAAGCCCCTGAGCGAGAGAGAGAACGAGAGAGACGGCCCGAGAGGGAGAGAGAGATATGACGTCAACATATGTGCCAACGGGTGTTGCTAAAGGCCAAGTTTATGCGACGAGTAGCGAATTGCAGACATCTCAGGAAAAATTTTTTTTTCACCTCAAATTTACTCAAGGAAAACTAAAGTAACTTGTAAAAATGTACTCCAAAAGTAAAAAAGTACACACAAAAAAATGTAAGAACCTAGACACAATGACAACAGTTGAACATTGAACCGGACTAAAACAACATGACCGGATGCAATTATAGTTGTTAAATATAATTATAAACCTTGATGATCGGGTCAGGTCATGTGCCAAGTGGTGTTGAAAGCAGGCCAGCAGGTCAGCCCGGAGCGTATATAAACCACGAGAACAGACGACAACTCCATCAACCCTCACACCTCCCACCGCGACCACACAGCCGTCAACCACAGAGCTTCCTCTTCACAATGGCACAAAGACTGTGAGTACACTCATCTTCTTCTCATGTTATACTGAAACCATTTACATGGAGTAGGATTATGAAAGGAAATAGATAGGCTTACTTTTAAGATTTCCGCCGGGGCATCCAGGAAAAGCAACAAGCTTCACGACAAGAGATATAACAAAAAAAAACCAAGGCCTCACAGAATTACAAGTTTTACTTCTTCTCATTCCTTATTGGGTAGGTCTACTTTTGATTGCCATTTTCTTTTGACGTTTCATTGTATTTTGTGTTCAAGAAAAAGCATAGCTTTGTTAACATATTCAAAACAACTGAATTGAAAAATCGAATTGAACTACACCAAAACACAACAATCCTCCCACGGCCTAACGCGGCCCCAAATGTTGGCAAGTATGACAATTTATTCAGGCCAAAAACACCATTACCAAAAAAAATTAAGAGCATAAACCAAAGTGCTGAAGTAATGTAAGTAATATTTTTTTTAAAAGGAAGAAATATTTCTTTCCTGCTCTTGCAAAATTAAAGAAAAACAGATTCTATCTAAATGTAGTACGAATAAGGAAATTGACGAAAGGATGATACACTTGGATAGTCCTTGGTGTTGTTTGACTTGCCAAATGTAATATTAAGTTATTGTGAGCACAAAACTAACAACAATGACAACGGAGCGTCTTCACAAAAAGCCAAAAGTACCGTACTCACATTTATAACTATTTGCCGCGGTTGGTCGCTATAGACTCCTGCCGTGACATGTTTCCGTATGGATTATATTGCTTGTTCTACGGTACACCGATGCCCACTACCTTTTGCGATGCATTGCGGGATACTTTGAGTGCACTCTATAGGGTAAATGAAGTATTCAAACACCCCTACAAAAGGGTGTGTGCCCCATATAGTGCACTGAATAGGGAGTGATTTTGGACACAGTCAATTCCCTGGCGATTATCAATTATAAAGTTATCTGCCGATTAATTTTATGATTGGTATTATATTATATTGATTAGCCAAGGATCCGTCGACTACAGTCGAGTAGAAACCAATCTTTTTTTATTTATTTTTTTTTTAAATGTTTTTTCCAGCCCATTCAGGCTACTTTTTTCCAAGCTATATTTATTAGGGTTAGTGGAAACAGGGGGGAGGGGGGGGTGTAGACATGCAGGAAATACGTCGGTGGTGGGATTCGAACCACCGACTCACCGCACCAAGGCATATGCGTGCTTTCCAGTGCACTGCCTAACCGACTGAGCTACGGTGCAGCACGAGTAGAAGTTGTAGAACCCAATCTAAGGTAATGTCGTCTATTCCAGTGTCCTGTACCCATCCTCTACCATGGTGGAGGCCGTGGAGCCCGCCATCAGGACCTACACGGTACCGGCCTCACCCCTCGCCCTGCAGCCAGTGGTCACCCGGACCGTCTCTTCTCGAGTCATCACCAGGCCGGTGGGTAACACGCTGCTTTCAGGAATCAGCAGAAAAATCTTTTCCATGAGAAACATTTTACACGTCACGCTTTGATTAAATTGAAATTTTACCATGCAAAAGTGGGATAAGAGAGACCAGGGGATCTTGCAGAAATGTCGGCACGGGGAGGAGAACTCGCAATTATGCTAATTAACTAAGTCACAGGCACTATACATGTGCTGGATGTAGGTGTCTTACCGACTGCGCCTCAGAGCCAGCACTGAATGTAATTTAAGACTCAGTAAATTAAATATTAGACCTGCAATGAAAATGTGGGTGTTTTTAAAGACATTTAAGGCCTAATATGATACTGTATTAAAGCTATTTCATTTTAGGTTGGTAACACTTTTTAAATAATTATTGAAATTCAACCAAAGATTGTGTAGTAATTAAAGCTGAACAAACTATAGATTGACGTATTTGGAAATAAGCAGTTAAACCATAATCTGTCATTTTGTGATTTGTGATCAGAGACCATTAAGGGCAGATTTTTAAAAATGATTGAAGTCCATTTATATGCATTAAGCTCGATTCCAAAAACACACCTTGTCAAGATTCTAAAAGTGCAAAGTGTTTTTTACTTTGCACCTAAAAGAGTAGCTCACCGTGCTCCTGATGTCACTTGACTTATTATGGAATATCAAAACATCCACTACACCATATCCAATATTGGGATCATCAGCGGTAGGTCATTGATATGAACTCTACACACAGTAAAAGTCATCAACTGAACAACTGATTCCATTCCAGGTGGAGGTGGTTGAACAGGTGATCCCCAGCTCCCCCATCGTCACCAGGACAGTGAGGAGATTCTTCTAACATGAAGGCCCAATAAAAACATGCTTGAATCAAAGTGATGACTAAGTTCCTTATATAATTCATGATGCATCCGTGAGAGCCAACAGTGCCACGAGATCTAGTGGAATATCTTATTGTTGGAAATGGGTCCAGACTAGAGATGTCAATTCAATGCCCGATGATACAGGTAATCCAATCCATTTCCCTACCAACAAGTTAATTGTGAATTTACTATGATCCCAAGTCCACACCCTTTCGTGGTGGAAGGTGTGTGTGATGGATGGATTTTACACCCACTACAATTAGTTTAACCTATAGCCATCTAAGTTCTAAATTACGAACAGAGATGGCAAGTAATGAAGTACAAATACTTAAGTACTGTACTTAAGTAGTTTTTTCATGTATCTGTACTTTTAGTACATTTTTCTCTGATGACTTTTTACTTGTACCGAGTAGATTTTTAACAAAAATATCAGTACTTCTACTCCTTACTTTTCCCAAAACAAAGTTGCTACTTTTTTTGCGTACCAATGGTAGGTGGTAGGGATATGTATAGTGTGAATGAGCCACTAGGGGGCGATAATGCCAACAGATGTTAATTTCAATGTTCGACAGTGGTTATGAACCTTAAATTAAGTAAGTTAGGCTACGTTTTAACAATTTATTCAAGCATTCAAACATTGTAAAACTGGCATTGGAAAAACTGCAATTTAGATACAATTAAATTTTTTACTTTGTACTTTATACTTTCATAAATACTTTTGAGTACATTTTAGAGCCTGTACTTTCAAAAATACTTTTTGAGTACATTTCTATGCCTGTACTTTTTACTCTACTCAAGTAGACATTTGGATCAGTACTTTGTAGTCGTACTCAAGTTGTTTTTTCACAAAAGTATTTTACTCTTACTCAAGTAAGAAATATGGGTACTTTTGCCATCTCTGGTTACGAGCGAAATCTAACTTTGATTTTTTTTTACATTCTCAAATCCAAGCAATATTAAATCGAGCAGTCTTGCTTCAATGCGGTATTGGAGGGAGACGCATACTCACTTTCAGCCAATACGTTGAGCACATGGAGGGAGGCAGCAATCTCAGACACAGAAGCAATGTCCAACAGCGACGCCAGCACAGAGAGGAACGACCTGCGTACACGTCGAATTTTAGAACAATTCTTTACCAAGTAAAAACAAAAACATTGTTTATAATTCATGAACATATTCTACATTTTACACAGCAGATGAATTTTGGTTAACTAAGGGTAAAACAAATGTAACACCGCACCTAACGCGACCCCATTCATGTTAGTGGCGCTGTGTCTACCGCAGCGTCCGTAGTGTCGCGAGTTCAATAAAGATGGAAAAACGGCGCTGACGACAGAAAAAAGTAACTTGAAAAATAAAATAAAAAGTATTTGAAGAGCGAATCTCAGGTTGAAAAATTGTGAACGAAGGTTAATACTCCCCACCTGGTGATCTCTGGCATCTTCAGGAGCACCGAGAGGAGGACGCTGGAGAAAGGAGGCAGATCGTCCAAAGTCTGGGGCACGGGTAGGTCCTCTTCCTGTGACACAGCAGGTGCTTATGTTACAAACCATCCACTTCCAGACCCATAAAATAAAAGTCTCCAACATGCTGCGGACGTATATAAAAAAACTCTTTTACCTTCCTCTAGGCTACTCCAACAAGACTAACCAAAACGAGGGCACGACAACATCTATGGTTAGGACTGATTATATTAGTGATTAGTGTGTTACTCCAAGTGCTCGTTAGGGCAAGATCCGCCAAGGACATGTTTAAGACATCCATGGCAAACCATGACTCAACTCAAACTCAAACTTTATTTATTTGTATAGCACTTTTCACGCAGAGCAACATAAAGTGCTTTACAGAAACAGAACATCGAACAGAACACAACCCACAGACTCCCAACACAGGGAAACTGGCACACACTCAACCATGGACACACACAGACACACGCGCAAACAAATACAGTGGGCTGATGTACCGATGACAGTAACATCCTACATCGACCACAAGCCAGATCAAAGAGATGCGTCTTGAGCTTCTTCTTAAAAACATCCACAGTTTCGATGGCCCTGGGCACTACAGCTGGATCTACACTTCAGCCCTCAATGTGGGGGAAAAAATAGATTGGTGCACAAAAAAAACAAAAACAAAAAATGACTTTAGGGTGCTTCAAACTCTCGATCTCCTACACAGAAAGCTGGTATTGTACTAACTGAGAGGTCGCGAGAGGTCAGCGGCGGACATTGCGCGCACGGTCTATGTTGTCATGGGAATTAATCATTTTCACTCACGGTCACGGAGTGCGGTATGTAACTAACTATAACAGGTCATGGTTTGTAGGTCATAAATGTAAACATGTGCGATGCTGAAGACGTGTTGAACATGAGATGGCGTTGATAACACGCTCTATCAAGTTGGCTTATAAGATACCGACACACTGGCGTATCTTGACAGCACATCCTGACAGACACTGGCTGTTTGAGGTCTGTCCTTCCTCATTGGTTGTGAATGCATGTAATGCATTCCAACCATTGTTATTCGTGACCCAAATTCTTTATTTATTTATTCCGCCGTTTTTCGGTTCGCTTCTCCTCGGACAGTTTACATCGCAGCGGAAAAGCGAAAACTGCGTTAGGTGCGGCCTGGCTGGACGATTATTGCTATTACTTTTATAAGCCGGATCTCCGGCGGTTTTCCGGTAATTTCCGGAAAACCGGGACAAAAATCCCATAGACATAGAATGGGGAGCCGTGCGAAGCACGGCTTCAGTAATTCACCACACCCAGCACATCGTAAATAGGCCGTGCGAAGCACGTCTTCAGACCTGACAAGGCCAGACCCAACACACCGTAATTAGGCCGTGCGAAGCACGGCTTCAGACCTGACAAGGCCAGACCCAACACACCGTAATTAGGCCGTGCGAAGCACGGCTTCAGACCTGTCATGACCAGACTCAACACACCGAGACACCCAGCACATCGTAATTAGGCCGTGCGAAGCACGGCTTCAGACCTGACAAGGCCAGACCCAACACACTGTAATTAAGCCGTGCGAAGCACGGCTTCAGACCTGTCATGACCAGACTCAACACACCGAGAATTACTGAAGCCGTGCGAAGCACGGCTTCAGTAATTCTCCACACCCAGCACATCGTAATTAGGCCGTGCGAAGCACGGCTTCAGACCTGACAAGGCCAGACCCAACACA
>OMKY01230978.1:0-10073 GCA_900302395.1 Bregmaceros cantori | reverse complement strand
CTTATATAGTGCAATGTTAAATTTAGATATCATTTTTTTACAACATATTTTTGGTGGGTGTTCAAACTTCAGAGTAACCGTATTAACGTCATTATATTCGCTTCCTCGTCTGTCCACAAGATGGCGCCCCAGATGCATGGGGCTTGATGACTGACAGTGAAAATGGACAAAAATAGTCTCCCAGACATAGGATATGTTAAAATATATAGAGAACGGAACAAAACGTTTTTAACCGGTTTTGTGGATTTCATAATGTTCCGTTTCTGTTGCGGAACATTTGAAGAAATGTTTTTTCGTTTCCCTTTCCGCTCCTCGTGAAATTCCGTAAAATTGCGCTCGTTTCCGGTTTTCGTTTTCGTTCCTTGAACCGGTTCAGAGCCCTGGTTTTACGTTCAGTGTACCAGTTCATGCTTTCCAGTTGACCCATGTTTAAAAAAAGGAGACTCTCATTATTGGCAGGGAAAGAGCACAAATTATTTCATATTTTCAAATAGGCTCTAATTGATTCAATCTACTCACCTTCGCTCGCATCATGTAGCTCTGCCTGACTCCATTGATTAGCTGCGTGGGTGCGGGGAGGGCCGGGGGTATGACGAACAGTTGTAGACGCTGAACGACTTTCAAAATAAAAGTCCCGCGCTGTTGAACAGCGTTCTCTGTACTTATTATTATTATTATAGAGTGCGAGAACGGACTTATTTGCTTATTAGCTTGATAGCACATATCATTAGCTTGATAGCACATATCCCCGTTAGCCTGTGATTAGCCTGATAGCACATATCCCAGTTAGCCTGTGATTAGCTTGATAGCACATATCCCAGTTAGCCTGTGATTAGCCTGATAGCACATATCCCAGTTAGCCTGTGATTAGCTTGATAGCACATATCCCAGTTAGCCTGTGATTAGCCTGATAGCACATATCCCAGTTAGCCTGTGATTAGCCTGATAGCACATATCCCAGTTAGCCTGTGATTAGCCTGATAGCACATATTCCAGTTAGCCTGTCATCAGCTTGATAGCACATATCCCAGTTAGCCTGTCATTAGCTTGATAGCACATACCCCATTTAGCTTGTGATTAGCTTGAAGATAATCCAGTGACTTGCTTTTCCGATCGGCACATTGGCGGTGACCCGACTTCCTTCCATTAGGATCAAGTGGCTGTTGGGAGAAAGAAAAGTTGATTTGATTTGCAGGATTATTGGATGTTGATCAATGATTAACTGACAATTGTTTAATCGATAAACAATGAACAATCATATTTAATCGTTTAATTCTCTTACCAAACAATAAACCGAAACCTACTCACTTTAATACAGTTCACGGAAGTAATGCTAAACAAACCCACTTCGTACATAGAAGACAGTAAACTTTGCTGAGCTAGTTAACAGTTAGCTAGTGCCTAGCGCCAAAAGCAGACCCCTCGAGCCGCTGCCGATGAACAGCAACTAAGCGGGACAAAAAATCATAGGTCCACCATTTATATTATTCTTTGTGAATAAGAATGAAATAAAATAATAAGCATAGACAATAAACATAGTGAGGCTAGTAGGCCGACGGAGGCGAGTGCTGTAAGGCGTTCGACGCAAGTATGATGATCAATGATTAATTGACAATTGTTTAATCGATTAACAATAACATTTAATCATAGAAACTGACACCAACCTCCAACATTTACCTCCACCTCGGGGGAGGGGGGGCTAGTATGGGAATATGTCTCCAGTTTTATCAAAACTGGGCGTGCGTGTGTGTATGAGAGGGAGAACACAAGGACACTCGCAGACAAGTGTGCATGCTTGTAAACCGAAAGTGGAAGAAAGCGAAAGTGAAAGTTGATCTATGCAGTCTATACAGTCCAACCCAAGTATCAATGATACCGGCACAGCTCATACCATGGGATAGAAGTCAGAGTGATCGCTGTGGCCCGGAGACGGATCAAGTCCAGCTTCGCTGTGGTCCGGAGACGGACCAGGTCCAGCATCTCTGTGGTCCAGAGACGGACCAGGTCCAGCATCGCTGTGGTCCAGAGACGGACCAGGTCCAGCATCGCTGTGGTCCAGAGACGGACCAGGTCCAGGAAGACTGGGGTACATTTACAAAGGAGTCTGACCTGGAAAAAGAAACACATGGCTGAAAACTTGCAGCCTATTACAAGAGCACTGTACTTGGCAGTTACTTTAAAGTTTAGTCTTTTTTTTCTTTTTCTTTTTTTTTTAAGTGTGCAATTTTTTTGGGAAAATCAAAATTTGGTTAGGGCTGCAACAAAGGATTATTTTGATAATTGATTAATCGGTCATTTTTACAGACAACTAATCAATTAATCTGTCCACTTTTCCTTTGAAATCGGAACGATTATCAACCTGAAAGTGTAATATTACAAACGTTTGCATGTCTCACTATCTCCACTTATTACATACATACATTTCCAGTTTAGTATTAGCATGAAAGAACCTACTCGTCCATGCTTGCTTATAACATTGTTTTTTCACCCAAGACTATTTACTATCTTTATTGAATTATGAACAAAAACAAATAATCGCAATACTTAATAATTATTATCATTTATTTATTTATTTATTTTTAAAATACTCTCCATCCTCCTCAGGTGCCGAGGACTCATTGGTTGTGATCAAGCGTGGGGTCCGCCGTGCGTGGTACGTTTTTCACTGGACTTTGATATCACCAGAGATGGCAAAAGTACCCAGATTTCCTACTTGAGTAAGAGTAAAATACATTAGTAAAAAAAACAACTCAAGTAAGACTACAAAGTACTGATCCAAATATCTACTTGAGTAAAGTTAAGAGTACAGCCTGAAAGTTGTACTCAAAAAGTATTTTTGAAAGTATAAAGTACAAAGTACTAAAAATAAAATGTTATGTAAAATGCATTTCTTTCAAGGATAGTTTGTCAATTTTATTGTTTAATTAATGACAAACTAACCTAATTTAGCTTATATCCCGGGACTAAATGAAAACCACTTATTAACTTAATAACTGCAGGCACTGTACTCGGTGCATCAGCGCCCCCTACTGACTCATACTATACATCTTATTCTACCCTGTCATTGCAAAAAAAAGAAAAAAGTAACGAGCCTGTTTTGGTAAAAGTAAGGAGTAGAAGTACAGATATTTTTGTTAAAAATTTACTCAGTACAAGTAAAAAGTAATCTCAGAAAAAAGTACTTCTAAAAGTACAGATACTTGAAAATGTTACTTAAGTACAGTACTTGAGTATTTGTACTTTGTTACTTGCCATCTCTGGATATCACAAACGTTAAGATCAATGCTGTGTTAATGTCTACTTGCATACAGATAAGCGATTCATGGAATTCGTTCTGCGACATGAGCAGACATCGTTAAAAGTCATCTTTAAGGAAGAAAAACAGCTCGGTGAGAGAGATGAACGATGTTACGAGGTCGAGGCGAGATCGATGCTTAAAGAAGATAAATCGAGGTCAACTCAGTCTTCTCTTCAGCTAAATAGCTGAGGCATTATTTAATCTTCAGATATAGACAGCATCACATACACAAAGCTGCCCCTATGAGCGCTGGACACCAACTGGCAACTCATAGCAAGTCTTCTTCTTGTCGTTTAACGGCGATCGACACTTGACTAAGCAGGTCATACACGCCGGTTTTCCAGAGCAGGCTGCTTCATTGAGTGTGCCCTACAAGGCACAGCAATCATTGTGATGTCACACATTACCAGATCTCATTATCTATTTACAAACTATTTACAATAACAGTGAGTTAGAGCGAAATTAATATAAGGTTCTCAACAAACGAGCATACAGATAATAATAACTATAATAAAAGGCGAGGTACTTACAGGATAGTGCACACGGGACGTCGACTTTCGAAGAGTGGAAAGCGAAAACGAAAGCGAAAGTCACGCGGACAAACACCAGCCGTTGTGGTGTTTGTTAAGGGCGCGGACTCGGGACGCCTACGAGTCCTTGGAGAGTACGCATACTTGAAGTCCAAGCACGGACCTGGGTTACCTGTTTTCAGTGCGTTTGTTTTGAGACGGAGCTGCGCCTCGGCTCGCTGACCAACGGGAGCAGGCGGAAGCAGCAGCGGGGCGGTAACAAATAGCAGCTGTCCACGCGAGACGCCCAACTGGCGAGCCAGAACCAACGCTTCGTCCACGCATCGCACATCGCTAGACGTTACAATGGCTAGCAATGTGCTGGGTCTGGGTCGCCAGGCTACGGGAAAGAAGCCCGCAGCCCGACTGCGCAGCAGCTACGGGAAGTGAAAATGTTGTGTGTGAATATTTTTTGTGAGTTGTGATATAAAGCTACGGAATAATGGCTACCGCACATTTTGGTAATCATCTTAACGGGCACACGAGTTGCCATTTGTGAGATATTGTGGTAATATCAGACAAGTCTCCAAATGTGTGAGCTGCTCAACCTTAATAATTGTCTGTATCAGCTGAATTATCTGGGTGACTTTCAATCAATCGATCAGTCAATTAGCCTGTGCCATAATTCTATTGGAGACCATACTAATGACCAGAGATGGCAAAAGTACCAGGATTACTTACTTAAGTAAGAGTAAAATACATTTGTAAAAAAAAAAACAACTCGAGTAAGACTACAAAGTAGTGATCCAAGTATCTACTCAAGTAAAGTAAAAAGTTCAGGCTGAGAAATGCACTGAAAAAGTATTTTTGAAAGTAAAACGTATATGCTCTAAAATGTACTCATAAGTATTTTTTAAAGTATAAAGTAAAAAACCTAAATTTTCACTTTACAGGCGATATATATTTTTGAGGGTCACACCCAGAGACTAAATGAGAACAACGTATTAACCGCTACTGTACTCAGTGCATTAGCCCCCATTACCGCCCCCTACTGACTCATTCAGGCTATACATGTAGTCCTACCGTGTTGTTGAAGAAAAAAGAAAAGAAAAAGTAACAACCCTGTTTTGGGAAAAGTAAGGAGTAGAAGTACTGATATTTTTGTTAAAAATCTACTTGGTGGAAGTAAAAAGTACTCACAGAAAAAAAATACTTCTAAAAGTACAGATACTTGAAAATTCTACTCAAGTACAGTACTTAAGTATTTGTACTTAGTTACTTGCCATCTCTGCTAATGACCGAATCAAGAAAGGAATTGTCCAAATTATGTCAGTTACAACTATACTATCCTCTGATCTACTGAAAAATCGTATGATCTACTCTACTGAATTTTCACATGTGTCTAATGCATTTGCTATTCTTCTTGTGCTTTCACAACAATATTCAAAGCCCATAGTCCATACAAGAGCTGTGATGTCTATGCCCCCACTCTTTCTCTCTTGCTCTCTTTGTATTACTGGCATGAGATAATTAATGTAACATGTGGTTGATGTTTTAGGATCGAATATAACGTGTTACACAATACTCATTATCCCAATAATTATCAGCAGATTAAACATTTATTGAACAACATAGGGGCAATTGAATCAAGCATTTTATAATGAACAGAATATCTGTTCTAAGGGACGTCATGCTTTTTTTTATCATATCAAATATTTTAGAAGTATATTTAATATTATATTTACTAGTAATAGTAATAGTAGTAGTAGTAGTATAGTATTATTAAATATATTATAGTTTGGTTTATTGTCTCATATGTGCCTACATCGTCATGTATATTGTGTCAATAATGTTTTTTTTTTAATTTACCAATCAGCTTCGTGTTCACATGACTGGTTGGGTACACTGGCTGCTTCGGGCTAGTGTGATGTCACAAAAGGTCATAATCGGCGGCGGCACCATTCATTACACTGCCCCTCTCCCAGAAGGCTACCGTCATCGGGTGTAATGAATGGTGCCGCGGGGCATGCTGGGATTGAAACCATGAGTGACTGAGCTGTCACTTGCGGAGGGGTATAAGTACAATCTGGATGGTCCTTGGCAAGTAGCCAGGCTGGCCTCTTGTTGAACGTCATCCAGACGTGCCTTCCCCGGATACACTTGCCTGCTCCACCGAGTGGAGATGCCCCAACCATTACATTGGTGCTCAGAAGTGGGATGGTGGGGTCCATGGATGAGGAGTGCGACAGAGACCCAACCATTACACTAACCGACATGCAACGGCGCCGATCACTGCTGATCAAATCTGCGCAGGTCTGCGCCCACCTCACTCTACTCAAACGAGCCCAGTGGCTAACGGTCCATCTATGGTCTGGGTGGTCGTCTCGTGCTTCAACACGTGGTTACACCCCGTTTGTGACCTTGCCGCAGCGCCAAGGTAGTTCCAAATCCGCAACAGGCATTGGGACCTCAGTGAGAAGAGTCGGCACCAGAGATGTGACCAAGTCCCTCTTTCAAGTCTCAAGTCCTTCTTGGGCAAGTCAAGTCTAGTCCCAAGTCAACTCCAAGTCAAGTCATCATTAACATCCTGTAATTTTAGCTCTAGAATCTGATTTTAATAAAGTAGCAAAAAAAAATCAAACGATGCTATTATAAAAGCCAAACTATTGCTTGCTTTTGACTTGATTAAAATCAGATTCTGGGGCTAAAATGACAGCATGTTAATGATGACTTGACTTGGAGTTGACTTGGGACTTGACTTGACTTGCCCAAGAAGGACTTGAGACTTGAAAGAGGGACTTGGTCACATCTCTGGTCGACACGCCCCCTTCAACAAGAATGCGACGCAACTTTTAGCGTGGAACTTTTTAACCCCAACTACACATCTCAAATTACTTGCAAATTAATTGCTACTGCTGCCTGCGCCGCCCAAATATGTTAAGTGGCTGCATGCCGCCCTGGCTATAATGTGTCTTTCTGATATTCTTATTCCATTTGATTGCAACAATAACCATGAACAATGACCGGCACGAATATTCACTTTCACTGACAAATGACAATAGTGACATGGCAACTCATGAGTAAGAAACAGAACTAACTATGCAGGTACAGGAAGGAATGGGAGGGGAAATATGCATGGATTATAGGATAATAATAATAATAATAATGTATTATTATTATTATAATCCTATAATCTATATATATACACACACACACACACACACACACACACACACACACACATGTACATACATACATATGTACATACATACATACATACATACATACATACATACATACATACATACATACACTCATTTATTCATTCATCACTCTGAAGAAGAAGCCACTATTGGTTGGAAAAAGAATTAATATGCCACACGTATATGAATTTTATTCTGCATAATAATCTTTGTTGTTATGACAAAAGACAGCACACGGGGGCGCCAGAGAGGGGTTTGATTGAAACCAAGTCCCAACCATCTTGGTGAGCCTTCAACAACCTCTTTGACTGCGTGTTGAAACCCAAAATGACGTTCTGTAGCGGTTCACATTTCTTGGGGAAATTTCATACCCACGTGGACACTGTGAGATTCTATGACCAGCACATTCATGCCCATATTTGGGACTGGTGTTACTGTCTTGGTGTCTCATTGTGATGTCATCGACACTCCCCTCTGCTGTCTACCAGACACGAGGGCATTCAGTGTTCCCTCCTCATTCTGTTTTGACTCTCTTTGAATAAAGAGGTTTTATGATAGAGGCTGTGTCCTTCCTTAACACACGGGATCACCAATGTAGAGGACATTGGTGACCCCGACTGCTCTTGGAAGTTTCCTAGACGTTCAAATGGCTGTGGTAACGTCAAGACAGGTAGGTAGCCGTTAGAGTTAGGGAAGGTCGCAGCTAATCCATTACTTTTAATATTATTATTAGCAGTGATGTCAAGAACCAAGTTAAAGTAACTAACTTTGGTTTAGCATGATTTCCAGTAACTAGTAATCTGATGCATTACTTTTTCCAAAGTAATCGGCATCAAGTTACTTACCGAAGTAGCTTTAGTTACTAGTTACTTTACTGTCCCAGAATGTTCCTTGGGACTAATTTTAATAATATACATTTCATTATTATACAGCGATTGCTTCAAAAACTTTATTTCACTTTTTGTACATTTATTATGTTTTGCATTCATGTGAAATTAAACTATTGGCAAAATAAGCTTTTCTTGGGTAGGCAGCTGCTGAATGTAATGTAAATTAGCAAAAAGTAAACAAAGTAACTTAGTTATTATTCGTTGTTCCAAGTAACTGCGACAACACTGTTTGGTAGGCATTAGATGGCAGGTCGTATTGGGATTGAACACAATAAAGGCCCCGTTATACCCTACGGAGACGGATGAGATGAACCTGTCCGTTCCAGCCGTTGGTCCCGGAGTTTTGCGTTTATACCTCCGTCCGAATACGGATGTACCCAAGAAATCCTCCAGAGGGCGGTGCCGAGTCATGACAATTAAAGCATGCAAAACGCTTGTGCCTCCCTACTGCCTCCACGCGTTTCTTGTGATATTGCTGCGTTGTGCCCGTAGCTCAACGGATTGCTAAGCGACTAACCTACGGACAAAATGACGGATGAAACTACCTACGGAACCGGATGAAAGCGTCCGTTTCCGCCATTTACGGAGGGTATAAATGGGCCTTAAGAGGCATCTTCCAGAATACATCACCCAATTGCTTCCACACACATTACATTAAAGGTGCTTTTGTGCTTTTCCTTTGGACATGTCACCATATTCTGAGGCGTAAGAGTTGTTGCGTCCTGTCCGAACACGTCATGGAGTCAAGTGCTGCAGCCAACCCAGTCTATGCTGCACCCTCATTAGCAGGCGAGTAAATAAAATATGGATGAAAAAAAAAAATATAAATTCCATCCTTGCAGTCTGCATCTGACGGTGTCCGTCAGATGGTCACTCCTCTGCGATGGTGGGGAGCTGTGGGGACGTGGGCAAACTCGAGAGCTCCGGAGCGACGGTCGCACTGGACACGGACCACACGTCACTTAGCTCTGTGAAGAAGGAGATCATAGGTCAGCATCTGTGGAAATTCATCCATTTTTGGATAAACATTGCATTAATTGACATCCTTTGGGCATTACACAAAATTCTTGGGAGCTCTAGCATTAAGGCCTCATTCATACAATGGATTTCATCGGTTTTTCACCTGAAACAAGCACTGATGACACTAAGTTAGTCCCAAGAGGAATCCGTGGAAAAAGGACATTACCAATTCCACGGAGAGCAATTGAATGATTCCGTGGCTCAAAATGTCATATTCCGTGGGCATGATAAAACACCTAAAATGACAGTTATGAAGTGATAATGAAATCCAAATGATCTTAATAAATGAATTGCAATAGACAAAACTCTGGAACATTGCATTTATAAATTAATTAAAATTTTCTTAGGACACTAAAAGGTGTCCAAACATAATACAATAATAAAATAATAAATAAGTAATATATTTTATAAAAATAAACCCATTCGGAATGTTTAAAAATTGAGACCGCGCACACACACACATACACCAGCTGGTAAGAAAACATCCTTTCGTCTGCCCATATCGTATCGCTATGTATTTAAACCAGGGCTTGAGAACGAAATTATTTTTAAAAAGTTTCCGTTCCGAACGGTTCAGGCAGGTCTATATTTAAAGTTTTTGTTCTCGGAACCGCTCCGCCACCAAAATATCGGTCCTGAACCGGTTCAGAATGCAAACATTTTGTTCGTTCTTAAAGTTCCTTTTATTGTGCAATTTGAAGTTTACATATAGTTAATACAACATATATTTGGTGGACTTTCAAACTTCAGTGCAACTGTACTAAGGTGAAACCGGTTTTAAAACGCCATTACATTCGCTTCCTCGTCTGTCCACAAGATGGAGCCCCAGATGCATGGGGCTTGATGACTGACAGTGAAAGTTGGATGGATGCACAACCGGAAATAGTATCCCAGACAAAGGAAAAAAACGTTTTTAACCGGTTTATGGATTTTATAATGTTCTGTTTCTGTTCCGGAACAGTTGAAAAAAAAATATTTTTTAGTTTCCGTTTCCGCTCCTCGTGAAATTCCGTAAAATTCCACTCGTTTTCGGTTTTCGTTTCTTGAACCGGTTCGGAGCCCTGGAGCAAGGTACCTAAGATGTGTGTGGCCAAGAAAAGATAAAGTATCGTTTTTTTTACTAGGACTGTACAATAATTCATTCATTCATTCA
>OMKY01230975.1:0-13333 GCA_900302395.1 Bregmaceros cantori | reverse complement strand
CTTGTGTGTCTTGCATGCTCTTAAAAATGTGTGTTGTGTGCCTGTGTATGGATGTGTGTGTGTATGTGTGTGTGTGTGTGCGTGCATGTCTAGCTACACCAAGGTATGTTCTACTTACTGAAGTGTGACCTACACTGGGCTGCATTTCATTTGTCATTCTTTTTTTTTCTTCAGCAGGCATAGTGTTGATCCCAGGATTTTCAATCTGGTTAGTTATTCACCCTACTTCTCTCACACAGACAAATACACACACACACATTCTTGCTGGTCAGCGGCCCCCTGCTAATCCGCCAGTGTGTCAGCCAGCAAATTTCCTATTGCTGTGACATCAGGCTAAGAATGGAAAATGCCAAGATGTGGCCCATACAGACAGAGCGAAAGTTATAGAGTGAGAGATATGTAGATAGATAGCTAGAGAGAAAGAGAGAGAAAGAGAGAGAGTGAGAAGCTTAGCTAGAGAGAGAAAAGAGAGCGAGAGAGTGATGGAGACAGAGAAACGGAGACAGACACAGAGACAGACAGAGAGAGAGAGAGAGAGAGAGAGAGAGAGAGAGCTTAGCTAGAGAGAGAAAAGAGAGTGGGAGAGTGATGGAGGGAGACAGAGAAATGGAGACAGACACAGAGAGAGAGAGAGACAGAGAGGGAGAGACAGAGAGTGAGAGTGAGAAGCTTAGATAGAGAGAGAAAAGAGAGCGAGAGAGTGATGGAGGGAGACAGAGAAACGCAGACAGACACAGAGAGAGAGAGACAGAGAGGGAGAGACAGAGAGAGTCAGACACACAGAGAGAGAGAACGAGAGACAGAGAGGGAAAGAGAGTGAGAAGCTTAGCTAGAGAGAGAAAAGAGAGCAAGAGAGTGATGGAGGGAGACAGAGAAACGGAGGGAGACAGAGAGAGAGCGAGAGAGAGACAGAGAGACAAAGAGAGTGAGAAGCTTAGCTAGAGAGAGAAAAGAGAGCAAGAGAGTGATGGAGGGAGACAGAGAAACTGAGACAGAGAGAGAGAGGGGGAGAGAGAGCGGGAGAGAGACAGAGACAGGTGGCGGTGCAAAGTCAGGCCAAATCTTCCAGCATTCCGGTGGGGAACAGGCTGGAGGTACAGCCAATCCAATTAAAATGAATAAATCAGACGATACCCCAGCCCTCCAGAGAGAAGGAGGAAGTATGGTGAAATACAGCCCAGGGGTGGTGGAGGCCAGCTGGGGGCGCTGGGGGTGAGCCGTTCTAGGCAGCCAGGTGCAGACTTCTGCTCTCAGGGTCAGGGCCGCGATTTATAATGTCTCACTAGAAACTAGGGCTGGACGATTCGTCAAATTGAAAGCAAAATTTGATTAATTTGATGACAACATTTAAACTGCAAATTATTAAATCGGATTGTTCTGTCAACTGAATTTAGCTCATTTGGTTATTGCATGAAACTATTCGTTCCATATAGAAAGATTGTTTGCAAAACGTGAAAATAATTTAAATATTTTTTTCTTGCGAAAACTGTTAAAGTATGTAGTCTATCCAGTCTCCATTCCACACAGAACAAGCTTTAATGCACAATGTGCCACATTATGCAATTCACAAGCATCAACCATGCAGCCCAAGCCATGGGTTTCATAATATAGACCAGGAGGTTATCTCTCTGCATATTGCTCGAGTTTAAAAACCTCGTTTTGGCAACTAGGAACATGCTTGCAATATTTTGGACCAAAGTAAAAGGAAATACATTTTAAACGGGCTTGATTATTTAAGTTATAATGCCGTCAACTGAACCATTCCAGTCCACTAGATTTTACTCAGCACGGCCCCTGAGCTAAAACAACATAGACAACATGGACCCACAACCCAAAATAGTCTATACTAATAATATTTAGTCTGACAGTATGAACATTGTCAATAACTTGTCTATGCAGCAAACCTATTAGCAGCGCCTGCCAAACTTCACTAAACTTATCGGGGTGAGTATATAGAGTTAAAATGTGGACAAATGTCCACAAAAAAACATGGTTTGTCCTTTAAGTAACACTGCCAGTGGTGAGGGTTGTGACAGGGCCACAAGGGAGTCACACTCTTCCCTGCAACAACCCCTCCCCACGGCTACTGCCACACAAATGACAGACAGAATGATTCCGAGGCTGGAGAATGTTCGATAATAACAGCTTGTCGCCTAAGGAGTCCACTCTTTACCTCTAAGTTGTTTTCTTTTTTCTTTTTTCTTTTTTATTATTATTATCTGTGTGTGTGTGTGTGTGTGTGCGAATATGAACGTTCGTATGTGATGTGATGCCTCAGAGAATTAGAGGCTAGAAACGGTCACTCAGCGGTCGCTGGATCGATGTGGCAACGGCGTTATTTCACTCGATGCAATTCAATTTAATGATAAACGTCATGTGTGGAGTGGAGACAGTTTTCCATCCACTAGTTATAGAGCATTTGTGTTATTTACTGAAACCTTTCAGAGGGGGAGGAGGAAAGTATGAAAAAAGCTTCAGGCCATATTGAATAATTCCACAATCAAATTGTCAAAATGTCAAATAAATGAATGAATAAACCACTGACACTAATGAGAAGAGCATTGGATTGAAATTCATGCTCAATTCAATAACCTAATTTCCTAAAGAGGTTGTTAGCCGGACGCATGGGTCCATCGACCTGTGCAGAATATGATAACAGCCAATCAATAATTAGCTGGATGTGAATTGGAAACACCAGGCTGGGAGGTACAAATAACTGCCGACGTCTTTCTGGTGCCTCTAAAGCAATAGACCAATGGACCAATAAAGCATCACAACACCATGATTAACACCATGGCTGTGTCCGAAATCGCTCTCTTCCCCCATATAGTGCACTATATGGGGCGCACACCATTTTGTAGGGGTGTCCGAGTTCTCCATGTGGCACGGCGGGAGTAAATAGTGACCCACTACGTCAAATAGTTATAAATCTAAGTACTTTTGACTTTTTCTGATGATTGTTGGATTTTATAATGATATTTTTTTATAATTATATATGTTATAATCATTTTGACGGCGCCAACTCTAGTGTCCAAAATCTCGGCCATTACTGTTGAGTGCACTATATGTGAGTGCACTATATGGGGGGTAGGGAGTAGGGGATAGGGACTGATTTCGGACACAGCCCATGATCGTGATATCTTTTCAGGCCAATCAGGGACCGGCTGTAGCTCAGTTGGAAGGACGCTCGTTCGAATGAGTGTTGATGACCGAAGGGATGACAATTCGTATACGGGTACCAACAGCCAGAGTATCCCAGCCTTGTCCCTGAAGCCATCATGCAGTGGTAGTTAGAGATGGGTTAAATGCGGAGGAAGTGTTCAATGTGTTCAATTTTGATGTACATGTAAGTGTGACGAAATAAAGTATGTTCTTAATCTCAATTTTAAGCATACACCTCAAAAAGGGACGGTGATCATTGGTGGTTGTCAGTTGAGGGGACTGTTGACATTTCTAATGCAGCATAAGCTGATGATGACGACATGTTGATTTTTGCCTATTTTTATTGTTCTCTTTTACATTTCATGTCATTATTTTATCGTTCTGTGTATTGTCTTGCGCTTGGTTGAATGTTTATATTCATTCACTGCAACCTGAATTTTATTCCCGGATATGAATAAAATCATCAATCAATCCTTGGGGAAGTTAATGGACCCCCAAATTTATCCTAATGAGTCGTGGTTGAGTGCCTTTCATGGCTGCCATTGGTGTGTGAATGGGTACATAATTTCCCATTTGGGAATTTGAGTGTTAAAAAATGAAATAAAGGAGGGCGCGCGGTGCCAGAGTGGTTAGAGAGCGCGTCCCCCAGTTCACAGGACGAACAGCGTCGCCGGTTCACAAACCGTCTCTCCGGATTTTCTGCAATGTCTCCCCCCGACTCTTCATCCCAGTCACCATCTCTCTCAATAAAGAATGGAAGAAAGGCGATTGCGCCCAAAAAATTACTTCAAATTACAAAAATAAAAAAGAATAAATATGAAATAAAGAATAAACATCGGGTTTCAACAGGGCATTAACAGGGGCGGAGACGAGAGGTGGGGTGTGTGTGTTATATTGAAACATTGAAATTAAGAGTGGGAAATGGAAAAAGAGGGAGAGAGAGGTAGAGGAAATGAGAGAGGTGGAGGGAGAGAGAGAGTGATAGAGACAGAGAGGGAAATAGAAGAGGGAGGGATAGAGAGATAAAGAGGGACAGGCAGCGAGAGAGGAAAATAGGGAGAGCAATAGAGAGTATCGAGTAACACATTGATGTGTGCTTGGGTCAGCAATTCTGAACCATTGTTGCAGCGACCCCTTGACTCGCACCTGTCACGAGAGAGAGAGTGGAAAACGATTGATAGTGATTGAATCTCTCTGGGTGGGTTGCGCAAAGGGAAGGGAAAAAAAAGAACAACAAGTTAATTAATATCGGATCAGATCAACATGAGCTACTCCAGGGGCTATTCAAATGAAGGGGCATTCTATTATAACAATGATCTTTGGATGGCCGCACACTGTTGAACTGCAAATGTCGTGGAAAGGAATAACTACATTCCACTATGAAATTCAAGTTTAATGAAACCGTAAATTCCGTCAGCACACAGAGTGGTACAGTTATACTCACTTTGGCATGTGCAGCTAAAATGCCACTGGAGGACTACTCCATTCGGCATGCTCAAGATGAAGTGCTAGCAAAAAAAACAGATACCCTCTCATCACACACCTTCTCATCAAATCCAATTCCTTCTCACGATAGAAGGTGTGTTTTTTTGTTCTATCATTAATTATATTGGTTTTTGGTGTTTTCGCGCAATGTGATCATACACATGCCGGATGCAACCGTTTTCAAGCCATTTGCCACATTGCATACTGTCATGGAATATGTTGATCAAGCATCTGTGGGTGGGCAGTATTTTAGATCAGTATTCTGTCAAAATCAACATGTTTTTGCTACAAGATAACCAAGAGAGGAAAGCAACATATTGGAATGGTTTGCAAAATATTAACATTTATTTCCCAAAAGAGATACAAGAAAAAAAAATTAAAACGCATGAGAATAAAATTTAATTTGCTAATAAATATGGTCATCAAGTTCAGTTAACAGAAACAGTACCTATAGTAGTCGCAGCGATTAGTTGAGGCGAGACATTAATAGTATACTATAGTATAGGATTTTTTGCAGTCGCAGTCGATTTCAGCTCTACCTTGAAGCATGACAAGTTAGATAATGGAGAAGCATTCTTCTTAATATTTCTGGGAAGAAATATTCTATTCCTTTTTTTATTCTAGTATTTTAATTCTAAAATTGCCATTTGCTCATTATGAGACACTTGAGTTTGGCAGCCAGAGAGTTAACTGGAACAGTGAGTTTCAAATCCTGTTCTTCCCCTTCTGGGGATAACAGCTATTCAGATTAGCTAGTGGCACCCAGGAGAGACTGTAAACACGGCTCATTGCTGCCTGCATCGTGTCTCCACTATACGCGCCAAGCCACGCCCCGCACTCGCCATTACCTCAGGGTGTGCTCAGACCAAGAGGGAGCCCGTGTGCACATGCTCCTCTCCGGCCCGACTCCCAGGGGAGGTGCTTGGCAGCCACTAAACTGCGCGGCTTCAATTGAGCCGCCGCTCGTTTGGCCCGGTGACGTTCCCCCAGAGTGGCAGGTAGGGTGTGCGGCAATGGTCGCAACAAAGCCACTCCTCCGTAGGGACGCTCTCAGCCTGAGGCACTGCCGGGCCCGGTGACATTGGGTTGGTGGACGATTGCGGGTGGCTGATAAGTCGGAGCTGTTTAACGCTACACCATTTCAAGGCCACACCTGCCGCAGGTGCCTGCTATTGTTAGTTCTTATTGATTGTAGGCTCGCTGTAGCTCCAACCCTCCAACCAAAGGGTGGAAGACTGACAGTGTGTTTTTATTGTTGTTTTCTTATTGTTTTTGAATTTGAATTTTGTATGAATGTACAGTGACAAATAAAGTATTCATTTATTCATTCATTAAACCATTGGTGTGTGAATAAGTGTGTGAATGGGTGAATGAAAATTCAAAAAACTGAATATTGAAAGTGAAGCACATTGAAGGCATGTCAAAAGATTTACTCCACATTAACTACTGTGTGTCCATCGCTATCCAACCTGTAAAGCATAGTATGAAGCCTCTGTCAATTGCAGTGCAAAGAGGCAAATACTGTTTTTTAAAATTATTATTTTATTTACACTTCATTTTTGTATTTAAGTTAAATTTAAATTAAACGTTGTTCTGCCTGAAATCTCAACATATTGCAAAGAATAAATAAATTAAATAAATTAATTTAATTAATAAACATTAGCATAATCCCCAATCATAGATTCTAACCAAACATGTGTCACTTGCCCAACTAATACAGGTGTATGGTAGAAGATTAATATTGGCTGGCAAGTAGATCTCAGTTCAATATGTGATTATGTTGGTTGTTGGCAGTTCAATATCAGGCCATTCACACTTGTAAAATGTTGGGGTGATTTTTCAGTGGTATGGTAGAGTGCAGTGCAAAGTTTCACCCTGTTGTGACATAAAATACTGAGGATATTAGTTAAACTAATATTCCCTCACGACAGTAGGGGTAGCAATTGGGCTGACAGCTAGACAACGCGACAAGCTGACACATTAGATAATTGCACATTACATAATTGAATCCCCCTGAGTGCAACAGCTGCACGACGAGGAAACGAAGGAAACACGCCCCTTTCTGAGTAATGTCGTTCATAAAGAAATACTCACAGGAACTCATTCACTCTCGTTAAATCCCTCTACAACATTGACATACTTCCATATATGCTTTCTGATACAATACATAGGATTATTATCTGCGCCGAAGAAAAAAGTGATTCAATTTTGGTGCACTTCTGTAGCCTTGCTCTGTAACATTGCTCTGCATGAAAACTGATATATAAATAAAGTTTGATTTGATATTAATTATTATTATAACGGGTGGACGTTCTGCCGCAGCTGCGCCCGAGTTGCATAGTCTCGACCAATGACATTTTTGACCGGCGTTCCGATCGTGTTCGGGATGTTTCGGAAGTAAAACATGGCGGACTCGCCGCCGACAGCAAATATATACACCAAACAATCTCAGGCATTTTCTACAGGCTAGTAAAGAAATAAAATAACTAAGAAGATTCTAAGTTCACTCAAACCAATAATGACAACAATCGAACGTACAACTCTAATACTCTATGGTGACATATAGTGATAGATTGAGACAGATTGGCCTAACAAATTGATAAGCGCATATTTTGTTAAGGTTAGGTACGCTTTAGGCATAGGAGGTTGAGGTTAAGGTTGGGAGTTATGGTTAGGTTAGTGGTATGTGGTAGGAGGTTAGGTTTAAGATTAGGTGTTATGATCAGGTTAGGGGTCAGGATTAGGGGCTGCTCTTTAGGGGGGATGGATTGTTTTTGGGAGTCACACACTAAATCACAGGACCTTTAAAGGCCATAAGTAGCCGATGTAATGCCAACCGTAGTTTATGAGTACCCTGCCTCCCTGAAAATAGCACACAAAAAAAACAAAACTTGTAGCTAGGTGGCTAGCTACGAGCTCAGGCCCAGGTGTGCTGTGAGAGAGGGGGAGAGAGGGGTGGGGGCAATCAGAGACAGCTGTGGGCCAAAACAGCCCTGACGAGACCGCAGGCAGACGCCTGGCGTCGCTGGCTGTCTGTGAATAAGCGCCCGCTGTCACCAATCCCAAAGAAGTTCACCAGGGGGAGCTCTGAATGAGAGATAGGGTCACTGCATCCACCCGCCGCGTGGCGAAGTGTGCTCCGTGTGTATGTGTGTGTATAATTACAGCTTGCCTATCCGTTGTCTGCGGCGCCGGCATAGAGGAATAAACAAGCCTCGGAACGAATCTATCGCTGTGGCAATGGTGGGGGGGGTAATGGGTAATAACAATGTGGAGACAGAGCGCCGGGGTCGGGTCTGGTGCTGCTATTTCTTTCCATCCCCACCCCCTCCCATCCCTGGCTCTCCATCCACAGAAGGTGGGTTGCTGTGGAAACGAGAACGCACGGTCATTCTGAGTTATGAAATTGCCTCCCCCCACCACCACCACCTCCCACACCTCAATCCCCACCCCACTTACACCCCTCCACCCCACTCCCAGAAAACCCACAGACTGCAGCGTCGTGCACATCCCCCGTGGCACCTTGTTGCTGGCGAATCACCGTCACCGCGGAGAGAGAGAACAATAATGCAGGGAGGAAAGGAAAACATACTAAAAATCGAACACACATGCACGCTTGTGTGTGCTCACGCGGCTTACAGAGACGCAAAAGGTGACAGGCAGGGAGGTGAAGAGGACATCCATGTGATTGCAGAGAGAGAGAGAGAGAGAGAGAGAGAGAGAGAGAGAGCGGGAGAAAGAACGGAAGACAGGCAGGATAGAGACACGTCAGAGACAGAGAGAGAGATGAGGGAGGATAAGAGGGAATGAGAGAGAGGCCTATGATGAATGCAATATAGAGATTCAATATTTCCTTGCCCTGCTCCCAGTGGGGAGGCATCTGTGAGGCTGTGTGCACTGAGCCACACACTGAGCAGTCCACCCAAGTGACACACAGTCAATGTGTTTGTCTCTTTTGCTGAACTTGTGTGCATGCACATGAGTTTGTGTGCTGTGCAGAGCGGATAGAAACATCTGGAAGGGGAGCTAGAGCAAATTGAAAGCGAAAACGACATAGTTACTAAATTAGCTCAGTCGGTGTATGCTTACTCTGCACACTGCCATCTTCAATAACCTTGGACTGATGCTGATCACTGTTTATTATATTAACTATTTATTTATTTATTTTACTAGTCTTTGCTTTCATCTTAACAGCTTTTAGTTGGTTTTACTATTGTTATCACTATCTATCTTTGCATTAGATAATTTTATTTAATAATATATTTATTTATATATTATTCATTATTTTTATCATTATCACTACAATCATTTTGTTACTATACTGGTAAATATTTGTATTGTTATTTTATCTGTACCCATTTATTATCTGTATTCATTTATACTCTAGAATTTCTTTTTGTCATTGGTACTCCAGCGTTTCCTCTTGCTGTATATCCTTGGTGCCAAGCCATGTCTATCATTTTAATGACAAATCCATTGCCTGTGTGTATGTGCGTGTGTGTGTGTGCACGCTCTTGTATTTGTATGTGGGTATATTTTCTTGTTGTTTTGCTTTGTTGTGTTGCTGTAAAGCACTTTGAATTGCTCTGCATGAAAAGTGCTATATAAATTAAGTTTGATTTGATTTGATTTGAAGACTTGGTGTATACGTATGCTCTTTAAAACGGCTGACGGGGGGGCGCAGTAACAGAGTAGTTATAAAGCACGCCCCCCGGACCATAGGTCAAGTAGTGCCGCTGGGTTGAATCCCCTCTCCAGCTTTTCTGCAATGTCTCCTTCCGACTCTTCATCCCAGTTTCCGATTTAATCCTGTCACTATCTCTCTCAATAAAGAGAGAAAAACGGTGCTTGCAAACAAAAATAACTTAAATAAAAAACAGCTGACAAACAAGCATAGATTTATCGTCAAATCAGCAAATGGCCTGTCTGAGTACCAGGAATCAGAATTTATGATTGGTTGGCTACATCACATGACTGTTGCTATGTTGCCTCATGACTCCTATAGCAGGATTTTGCTTTGTTCTCCCTCACCAATTAGATCTGTTCATGTCCAATAGGACTGGTAACTCAGCCACCTGATACAAAATCAAAATGTTTTTTTTTCTTTAAAGAAAGACAACACCAGAAATACATACTGAAATGTTTTCCCTCATTTTAGCACTCATCAGTACTTTGTTAGCATAACTTGTGTAACAGCTCGCATACTGTATTTTAGTAACATTTTGGAAGTGATTACTTCCCTTTATCTTCACACATTTGGGATCATAGCAGTAAGCTATGCTAACAAAGTACAGCTGCACAGTGAGTGCAAGCACACAGGTGAGTGAGCCATGTATCTCGTAACATATCCGAAAAAAAAAAGGAAAATGGTGATGCTTTTCTTTAAGCATGTGGCTAAAAGCCGCAGGTTAAATTCTGTAGTACATTGTATCAAAACCACTACTATGCTAAATCATGTTATCAACAGCATTTAGGGCACTGTATCTCTAGCTATGGTGAGTGGAGCTTCCTTGCGTGTGCGTCCTCTAAGCTATAATTTTAGCATCTAGGTACACATTTCAGATAATGAACAGCAGCCCTTGCAGCAATCATCCCCATAATGCAATAAAACAGCGACATTGGATAAAACAATGAGATATAATATTATAAACTAATGATAGCATCTGTCACGCGCTCCTATCCCTCTCTCTCTCTCTCTACATTCATGATCATCATTCATCCAGCCTTCTCTGTGTCTCTCCGTGTCCGTGTCTCTATCTCTCCATCCATCTCTCTCCCTCTCCGGGCACCATACATCAGCATCATATTTCTAGCCCCTTCGCTCCATCCTCTCCACCTTCACTCTTACTCATCTCAGGCAGCCTAAATTAAATCACTGTATTTCCAGCAGCTGTCGTCCGAGTTTCTACTGTTACCACGGCGACGGGGGCGTGCTTAACCCACCTCGCCTACAAATCACTAGCACAAGATGGTACGTATTTGTCGGAAACGGCTGCTTTAACGGTGCACAGGAGAGAGCATTTTGGTGAACAGGAGAGATCGATACCGCAATACTCACACTACCCAAACAAATCCATAGCGAATGAGGATGCACCCACCCCACTGCCCTGACCATGAGGAACAAACCCCCTTTTCTCATCGGTTGCTTCAGTTACTTCTAAAAAGTATTCTGACTACTAATTACTGGCTACACCACTTAGAAGTCACTTGGTTGTCTTTCTTATGTTTCGGCAGCTGCAGAGTGTCAGTCCACCTTAAAAAAGACACCTAGTTTTTAAATGTTTCTTCACATTAGTGGTGCAACGATTAATCGATTAATAGATTACTAATCGATTATTAAATGAATCGACAACTAATGCAATAATCGATTAATCGCCAATGAGTTGAATCATTGTTATTGTCTGTATTTCTTTGCTGACACCACAACATATTGTTATACACACATTTAATATAATTTGTTAATTTCTGAAAAAAAATAAATATGACAAAAATGATTCAACATTATTGATAAAAAACAAGAATATGAAGAAAAATATCAAATTATTAGCTAATAAATGAATTGTTGTGCATTTGTTTGCTAATGTGAACCAAAATTGATTACATTTTAAGTTCACAAGATTAATTTCAGTGTTGCTGTGACTATTTTTGAAATTTTTGAATTTGTTTAATCAACTTATCACTTCAATAATCGGCAACTAAATGACTATTAAAATTATTGCAGCCCTACTTCACCTAAATAATACAGAAGTGATACATATTTGTGATACATATAGAGATTTAGATTACTGTAACATTAATCTGATTACTGCTCCAGACGAAGGAATCCATACCATTACTAAAAAAATGCAACAACAAAAAATCACTCATCACAAATAAAATTACTTCGTTACTTTAACGTACTGACATTATTGCATATCACTAGTTACTTCTGTAATTCAACCAATTACAAGCCTAAATAGATAGCACAATTACGTACACATCACCTGTATAATAAAATCAATAATTAAATCATTTTCAAAGTCATGCTGCTCAGGGTTTCAACAGAGCCTTGTCATGACCCATATTGGACTTTGCTCTCTACATCAAAGAACTCGTAACCTTCTGAACTGTGAATTGTATGCAATGTTGTGGTCTGTCCAATAAAAAAGTATATATAAAAAGTAAATTAAAAAGTAGCTGCCCCCGTGGCGTAGCGGTTAAAAGCGCTACTTCAAGGCTGCCCCGTCAATAGTCTTGTCGCTGTGGCCTAATACCACAGCGCAGTGCTGGCTTCCCCTCAAGGTCATAAACTGCACGTCCATTAGTCTCTGATCTCTCATTCCTCTTTCACATTAACAATGTCAACAAAAAAACCTAAAAAGTAACCCAAAAAATTATAGTGCTGTTCCTCCTGCAAAATCCAACTATAACCTGATTTCGCTGGTAGCTGCCTCTGGCTCGTTTTAGCTTGACTTTTCAATCTGATCTCAAGTCAGCTGGTCTTAGCCGGGCAACAAGTTCAAGCTGGTCTGAAGATAGCTGGTAGATTGGTGAATGACAATGATATGGTTTGAGGAGGTCCTTACCTTGACTTCCACGTGGGCCATGAGGACAGCAAAGTTGGTGAGGTGTGTGCAGGAGCAGGTGGTGTGAGTGCGGTTGGTGGTCAGAAGGCGGCAGTCCTGCGTCGACCACGCCCCCATCATGCTGCGCTTGGAGTAGCTCCAGAATGAACAGTTGGGATTGAAGTTCTCGTCAGACTGCTGTGAGGTGGACGGGGAGGAGGGCACAAGTAGCAAAGTATGTTAAATCAGGCATCCATGACTTGGAATGCAGATATACAGCACAAGGTCATGTTTCATGTAAAAGTGTGCCTTCAAGTGAATCAAAGGTATTGATCAGTGAGAGGTAAAGAGCTCAGAGGCATAGCACCCAAATGGTGTCGGCACACTGGTCAGAGGGGATGCCCCATGTTGGGGCACATTCTGCTACAGGTGGAGATAACTGGACTCATTGCAATGGCAATTAAGGTGTCCACGTAGAGGAAATGACCAGTCTGAGGAGGAAATGACACAGGAATATGTCTAGAAGGCTCATTATTAAGCTATACTGGACATTAGCCGGGTATTGGCTAGCTAAGATAAGCTATGAGCCAAAGCAGGGAACAAGCTGAACACACATTTCAGTGATTTGATTTGAGATGGGAGGGGACTTCCGATGACGCCACAGCTTATAGCCAATCACCATAATGGAGGCGTGACTTTATCAGTAACATTTCAACAATTCCCAGTACTCATCGAGACTGTTTGGTAAAAATGTGAGGATTATGGACTATCTTATTATAGGCCGGGAGCCAGGGCCACTCCTCAGGGAACTTTTTGCTACCTTTTTTTCATTATTATTTTCTTTTGTCTTATCCCCTGGGACATCAAAATGTGATAGGGTCCACGTGCAACTCGGCCCCGTTTGACCTCGGGGCCCAAAAATGTCCTTTTTTGGAAAATAATTCTGGCGAAATTATCTAATTGCATAAATGAGACTGTTGAAATGTCATACATGGTCAGAGATGTCTGAAATTGTGCATGCTGGATTCTGACACATAGGGAACACTATCAGAAAAATATCAAGGACTTTGTTGTTTTCTACTTTCAAATATCACCTTCACCATAACCCATAAGAGGAAAAAAAGCACTGTTCGCCTGACAAA
>OMKY01230973.1:0-10891 GCA_900302395.1 Bregmaceros cantori | reverse complement strand
CTCTCTTTCTCTCTCTCTCTCTCTCTCTTTCTCTCTCTCTCTCTCTCTTTTTCTCTCTCTCTCTCTCTCTCTATCTCTCTCTCTCTCTCTCTCTCTCTCTCTCTCTCTCTCTCTCTCTCTCTCTCTCTCTCTCTCTCTCTCTCTCTCTCTCTCTATATATATATATATATATATATATATATATATGTTATATATATATATTACACACACACATGCAGTTTTCTTAAGTTTAGCACTACATACACACACCACACTATTCTTTCACTACATCCAAGCATCACCCACATTACAGATTTTGACATGATTTGTCCGCGGGGGTCGTCGCTGCGAGGAGTGGCGGGTGTCGGTGGTGGATCGGGGCGCGTTTGGGGCTCTGTGCTGCGGCTGCCCCTCGGGACGGGAGCGGGGGGATTGGGGCGTGGTCGGAATAGCGGGTGCATCACCACCCCCCGCGTGGGGCTGTTCCCGATGGGGGTCGCGGGCGCAACAGCCGGGTCTGTGGAGGTATTTGGGGACCTTATTCCCGTCATGTAGATGAATCACGTCATTTATTAGTACATGGTTCGACAGAATGAGCGCCATGAGTGTTTCCTCTTGCTGTATAAACTCAAGCCATGTCTATAATTTTACTGACAAATCCATTGCCTGCGTGTGTGTGTCTGTATGGCTATATGTGCATGCTTGCTTTTTAATGTTGGGGAAGGTGCATATTGAACATATTTTCAGTGTGCATTCAGGAACATAAAAACATTGTCAATATCATGCATTTCCTAAAATGCTATCAAACCCAGCGTGGGCGTTTGTGTAGAGTGCAGCATTTCAGCGGGTCATTCAGGGGCAAGACTGGAATCAAAACGAATTTTAAAAAAAGCCCTAACAACACATTGGCAAAAAATGTAAAAAAAAAAAAACAAGCAAAACAGGATGCATTACAAATGCCTGCGTGGCATCGGTGGCTCATGTGAAGTATTCCCACTCAGAAAACCACTCTAGCCAGCTAACGCTCCCCCCGGTGCTGCTAACAGTGCGCTACTTCACTTAGCGGCCTCCCATTTGGGAGGCAGAGCAAACAGACCAACTTTTTTTGTGTCGTTTTTTTTTTTTTTTTTTGGTGTAGCCGCTTTCATCCCTAATGCACCACAGCAATCGGCCCCCGTGCCACTAAAGGCGTGATTACTGCACAGACAAGAGGAAGTGGTTGCATTTTGGATGCTAGGAGGTAGTGCTCAACTCCGCTCCTAACCCACTCCCCCCCCTTCCTCCAACTCCATCCCACCATGAGAAGAAGATGACTGATTTGTTATCATAGATACCCGCAATCCTTCCTGCTTTTTTCTACTGAACAGACCCTTGTGGGGACCTGTTTATTCTGTCTGCTGAGGCCTTAAATTGGCCTATCTTTGATTGGGGGTCTGATGGAGGATTGAATATGCCCACAATTCATTTCTGTAGAACGCTTCCAGCGGATGGTTTGAGTATGATCACCAGGGCTCCGAACCGCTTCAAGGAACAAAAACGAAAACGAGAATTTTATGAAATTTTACGAGGAGCGGAAGAAACGAAAAAAGATTTCTTCGAATGTTCTGGAACAGAAACGGAACATTATGAAATCCTCAAAACTGGTTAAAAACGTTTTTTTCCCCCCCGTTCTCTATATATTTTAACATACCCTATGTCTGGGAGACAATTTCCGTCCACTTTCACTGTCAGTTGTCAAGCCCCATGCATCTTCATCTTGTGGACAGATGAGGAAGTGACTGTAATGGCGTTAATACAGTTGCTAGGAAGTTTGCAAGTCCACCAAATATATTCCGTATAGACCTTATCTAAACGTAACTCTGCACAATACAAGGAACTTTAAAAACAAACAAAATGTTTGTGTTCCGAACCGGTTCAGGACCAATATTCTGGTGGCTAAGCGGTTCAGGCGAAGGCACTGGCTCACAATCTGGAGTTGGCCCCCAGGCGCCGCGCATGGCCAGCCCACCGCTCCTCAGGGATCAATGCGGAGGAAGAATTTCACTGTACATGTATGTATGTGTGACGAAATAAAGTATCTCTCTCTCTTATATGGCACTTCAGATGGTGGACTGCTGTTCAATTCGTCACTCCCATGGCAGCAGGGCTTGAAAACAAAATTATTTAAAAAGTTCCGTTCCGAACGGTTCAGGCAGGCCTATGTTTAGCGGTTTCGTTCTTGGAACCGTTCTGCCACCAAAATATCGGTTCAGAACCGGTTCGGAATGCAAACATTTTGTTCATTCTTAAAGTTCCTTTCTTGTGCAATGTTAAGTTTAGATATAGTTTATCCAACAAATATTTGGTGGACTTTCAAACTTTAGTATAACTGTATTAACGTGAAAGCGGGTTTAAAACGCCATTACATTCGCTTCCTTGTCTGTCCACAAGATGGAGTCCCATATTCATGGGGCTTGATGACTGACAGTGAAAGTTGGATGGATGCACAACCGGAAATAGTCTCCCAGACATAGAATATGTTCAAATATATAGAGAACAGAAAAAAAAATGTTTTTAACCGATTTTGTGGATTTAATAATGTTCCGTTTCTGTTCCGGAACACACACAGATTTTTTTTTTTTCGTTTACCTTTCCGCTCCTCATAAAATGCCGTAAAATTCTGTTCATTTTCGGTTTTAGTTTTTGTTCCTTAAACCGGTTCGGAGCCCTGCATGGCAGTATTTTCTTTATCACAGTGGCCAGCCCAAAATCCTCCTGCTTACAGGAGATGAACATACCTTTAATCTTTTGAAACCAGCAGTGTGTTTTGGCTCAATCTTAGCAATTATGTACTGAAAATCATAGTTTTTTCCCACTCATTTCCTCTGAATTTGGCTGGTAAAATGATCCAGAGCTTGCACATTTAAGCAGATTAATAAACAGAGATGGCAAAAGTACCCACGTTTCTTACTTGAATAAGAGTAAAATACATTTGTTAAAAAACAACTGGACTACAAAGTACTTGAGTAGAGTCAAAAGTGCAGGCTCAGAAACATACTCACAAAGTATTTCTTTTTTTTAAGTTATTTTTTGGGCGCAAGCGCCGTTTTTCATTCTTTATTGAGAGAGATTGAGACAGGATTAATCAGAAAGAAGTAGACCCCTCACAAAGTATTTTTAAAAGTAAAAAGTACAGGCTCTAAAATGTACTCAAATATTTTTGAATGTAAAAAGTACAAAAAAAATCTATAAAATGCAAATTTTCAATGCTAACTTTACAAAAACCTAGCCTAACTTACTCCACTTAAGGTTTTGCAGCGACACCTAAAGGCTGTCTCCCATAGTACAGACTCATGTGCACGCTTGTCATTCTATACTCTTTGACATTACCACCCCCTACTGGCTCATTCACACTATACATATCCCTACCGCCATCTGTGTGTAAAAAAAAAAGTAACAAACCTGTTTTGGGAAAAGTAAGGAGTAGAAGTACCAATATTTCTGTTAAAAATCTAAAAAAAAAAAGTACTTCTAAAAGTACAGATACCTGAACAAATAAGTACAGTACTTGAGTATTTGTACTTCGTTACATGCCATCTCTGTTAATAAAGAATGGAAGAAAGCCTTACAGGTAGTATACTACCTGTAAACTGGTAGTATACTCTCATGTTTCCACATGACAGTATACTACACCCGTAAACCACTCCATCCATCATGAGGTTGAAGTGTAAAAGTGTATTATGCTAAATATTAAAAGTTAAAGTGTATTACCTGCAACTGTGTAAGTACAACAAGGGGTAGGTCTCGATAAGTTCTGCGAACTTCTACCTACTCCTTTTGAGTATTGTTTTCTGTACACTATATGAAACATGTATGCATGTATGACATTCTGCTACTCAAATAAACAAACAAACAAACAAACAAACAAAGCCTTCAAATTCACAATTCAAGTCAAATTGAAGAACAATGGGCAGGCCCCAAGTGTGATAAGTGACTGACATAATTAATTACACTTAGACACTCCCCCTGCATTCCTCCGAGCGCATTCCAGTTTGCTTTCTATCCATGTTAGCGCGCTGATGTCTCTATTTCATGTGTGCCGCAACGCCTCTTGCTACAAACAAATCTCTCCTTTGGGGGATGAATGAACAGATATATCTCGTCCTTTTTTTCTGTCTGCAAAGAGCAAGGAGCAGGGAGGATTGTGGGCGGGTGAGGCAGGCAGGCAGGGAGGAAGTGGGGGGGGTTGGCGTAGGGAGAGAGAGCGAGACAGTCAGCGTCGCGCTGCCAACATGACGCGGCCACTCTGGGAGCTGCGAGAGAGGGCAGAAAGTCGGATTTTTTCGATTTGCTCTGTCCGTCTCGGCGGGCTCTGTTGTTTGCTTTTAATATGACACTGATTGGTTGGTCTTTTAAGGCACTGCACACGCCACGGCGTGTTCACTGTTTTTCAAATGGCCCCATCGACTGCCTCCCGCCATCTGTCGGCTAGTTTGGCCTGACGTATCCTCTGTTCAGGAAAAGAGTGCTAGAGAAACAGACGCTGGCACCGCTGTCTGTGTGTGTGTGTGTGTGATTCCTGCGCTCCAGGAGTGCTGGAATCGAGGGAGGCGCGAGCTAAACACCTGTTTAGGAGTGATTGGATAGAAGAAGGTGTTTGTTTCCTAGGCTCGATTCAGCTAATTTATTACAGCCTGGTGGTAGAGATTAGCTGCCTAATGTTTGTTTGTCTGTCTGTCTGGTTGGTGGAAAATACAACATTAAAAAGTTTTGAATGGGGGTGGGGGGGCACGTTGCTGAGCTGGTAGAGAGTGTGTACCCCAGACCGTAGGTCAAGAAGTGTCGCAGGTTAAAAATCCCTGTCCAACTTTTCTGCAATGTCTCCCCCCGACAGTCCCCGAATCCCAGTTTCTGATTTAATCCTGTCACTATCTCTCTCAGTAAAGAATGAAAAACCAAAATAACTTTAAAACGCCCAAAAAATAACTTATAATAACATTCAGCGGCGACTCCCATAGGGAAAAGCTTGGAAGAAGAAGAATGGAAACACTTGTAAACACAATATTCCAGGAACGTTCGTGAGTGTGTACCAACTCTAGCCACTGGACGGCAGTGTTTTTTCAGTGGGCGCGGCTTAGCCATAGTTGCAGGTCTCTTTAGTAGCCCTTCTATTGAAATTCAATTCTAAATGGATTGCTTGGTTACCTTGTCAAGGGAAAGGAACTTGTTAATTCCTGTATTGGATATCTTCCCTCGACGGATTAAAGTGTTGCTGGGTTATAAATTATCTGGGAAACTCATCCATCCAAATTCATTTAATCTTCACTTAGTGTCACTGACTCCATGTGCTGAGCACGTTATTGTAATGATGAAGCTGACTGGAAATGATCCTGCGCACAAAAGCCACTTCTCCACAACAAAAAAAACTCAAGGCACAGTTTGGCGCATCTCAGTTAAGTTTACTTCAGTGAAATGGTTGGAAATGTTCTTAACGCGGCCACAAAGTGGTGGTTTAAAAACTCAATTTTGATGCAGCAGTGCCCACCCCCACCCCTGCACGAGCGGAGGGGGTCGGTGGGATTGTGTGGGGGGGGGGGAGCAAAATGTGGCAGCATCCCACTGGTGGCAGGTGATACCTGTCTACCTTTGTTCTATTGATGCCTGCCAGACTGCGTAGAATACTGTGATTGGCTGGCCACGTTGTGTCACCCCTTCGGAGCGTGACCAATCGGCGACCAGCAAACGTGGCCACCGACAGCCACATTCCAGAATGAAACCTGAAACCTGGTGTGGCCTGGCCGATTTGCACTCATGGAGAAGCGATTTTCTGAGTGGATGTGCATGTGAACTGAAGTAATCCAGTGGAAATCGGGCTAATTTGGTAAGACGTTCAAATAGTCCAGTTGTAACTAAACTTCATTTGGTATGTATGTATACAAAGGCCAAAGACACGACACAGGAATATAACCACTGTTACCAGTGGAGCTCTGGCGCCACTTACAATGGCCTGGGATTTGCGGTAGAGGGCGCTATGTCCTTAAGGCGCTGGGCGCCAGTCCCAGGCAGGGAGCCATGAGTAAGAATGCTAATGCTAACCAGTAGCACCTGTGGCTTCCTCTATTTAGACAGCAGGCTCCGTCCGGTTCAGCCTGCTGGCATTGTCTTGGAACCCGAGGCTGAGTATCATCTTTTACCCAATCCAATGATTTAATATCTCTGCCTCCACCATGCGGTTATGGTTTTCTGCCGACAGGCGGGAGTTAACGTTAAAGACGCTCTTTTCTTTCTCGCCTGTTCGTGTGTAGCTCTTTCCCTCTAGCAGCAAATTATGACTAGCGACTCAAAACACTCCATAGTCCCTTCTCCAATACTTTATTGGAGAGGGGCCGGTGACCAATGATTATCACACTCGGCGAGTTGTGGCCATCTCGAGCCACAAATACACTTGTATGAATTCCATCTGTGTGTATGAGGCTAGCTGGTTTGCACGGAGTCGCATCTACGGTTCGTCTGCCTAGAGCTAAATTATTTTCGTGAGTCCAATCTTTACTCACGTTATTCGGCCAGTATCTCTGGCGCACTGAGAGAGTTCACCAACACTCTCCTTGGGCTTAATGCCCAGTTGGCATTGTATCCAGTAACACCAAGCACGCACCTTTAACATGCATCCACACATCCAAACTTCCTTATTGCATGTTCAATGGTAGTTGTAAACAACTACCAGCAGGACCCGTAACAACCACAAAACACAGCTGTCCTCCGATACAGCGGTCTCTCCCAGGAGCATGGGTAGCAGCAGCAGAGTGGGGCGGTAGTGTGGAGCTGTGTCTGGCGGTGTGCAAATCAACAGGTGGCCATCTACTGAGCAGTTTCATCCGACCAAGTTGTCCTTGTTTTTCCTCCTGTTTTACGATGCTCTACAAGCCCTGAATTCGGACACTACAGATGCAGGGACCAGACGTGTAGACACTGCTGCGGCAGCAGACAGAAATAGAATTGAATGAATGATTACTGCCACGTGTGCCTGTGTGTGAGTGTGTATATGTGTGCGTGTGTGTAGGTGGGTGCGTGTGTGTGGATGTAGGTGTGTGTCTGTGTGTGTGAATCTGAGTCTGTTCCTGTGAAAGGAAACCCAATGAATTTTTGTTTTGAATTACAGAAGCACAGAGTTCTATGTTTATCACTAATGGTAGTTGTCAAGGTCATGAGCATGCATCCATTTAATTGTTGCTGCATTCAAGATTCAAGATTCATTTTAATTTTCTGTGTTGCATATACAAGTACAAATACATATAGAATTTTAGTTGGGCATCTCTCTCAGGATCAGAAGATGGTGATCATAGTACAATAACATAAGCAGTAAAAAACAGCAACAAAAAAAGCAAAAACAAGGCCTACAGGAAACAAACGAAATTAAAACAAATAAGTTATAGTTATAAAGTGGCTCCGTCAACGAGTCTAGGGTCTATGTGTGGAACATGTCCTTATATCAGGCAGGGCTACTCCCTGTGTTGAGAAGCACCACTGCTTGTGGGAAGAAACTGTTTTTTAGTCTAGAGGTCCTGGTGCGCAAGGCACAGTAGCGCCTTCCTCAGGGGAGGAGGAAGAAAACTATGTTTAGGCTCCTTCACCGTTTCGTGGAAAAGGACCTGCAGGGATGGTCGGGGGTGGGGCGCCGATGATTTTCTCCACCGTTCTGACCACCCTCTGCAGTCGTAGTTGTGATGTTGTGGCAGACCCGAACCAGACTGATGGAGGAGCAGAGGACAGACTGGATAATGGCCGAGTAGAAGGTCATCAGCTGAATTTCTTAAGCTGCCGTAGGAAGTACAGCCCAATTAGTTATTTAATTAGCTCAATTAAATAAAAGTATGCATGACGCACGTGTTTAACGTGTTCGAAAATACGTTTAGGTGTTGTGTGCTGTGACTGCCCTGTGAACACTTTGGAGGCAAAACTGAGAATAGAAGACTGGAACGAACGCCCACGAGATGCTACTAACGAGGCATTTTAAATACTCTCCCAGCCGACAGCAGCTTCATTCACGTTGTTGAAGCCAGATGGACACCGTCAATCACCGCCCCATGTTTGCTACACACACACACACGAGTCGATTCTGTTGTTTCCTGGTTCTGGCCAGAGAGGGAGCCAAACACACCATAAATATTGTTGGCCCTAATCCTGAGTTTTGTGCATTGTCGTGAATGTTAACGGACAATTGTCTTAAGCACTAAGGCGTCTAAGATGTCTGCAAAGTCTTTATATGTATATATATTTATATTGTGTGTGTGTGTGTTTTAGAGAGATAGAGAGAGATAGAAAGAGAGAAAGAAAGCGATAGAAAGAATAAAGAAGAATAAAGACAATTACCTGCCTAAGGTGCCTTAGGGTGGGTGTACTTTGGGGGAATCAACCTTCACATGACAGCCTGCCCTCTACCTACACATACACACACACACACACACACCAAACGCTATCGCCACCTTCCCTGAACCTCCTCCTGGTCCTCGCTCTCCCATCAATATTAGACTGACAGCTGCTCATTCCATGCAAATATCGTGTCCGCCGCAGTCGCGGCAGACTGTGTCGTGTTGGAGCGCGCAGGTATGCGACAACCGCGTGTTTTTGAGACGGGAGAGATGGGAGGAACGTCGGGTATGTCGGGGGGAGGGTATTGGGGTCGGCGGGTGAGGTGGGCGTTGTTGATGAATGGGGCAATATGCCGTGGCAACGCGTCGCTCCCATTAGTTTGTCATTACGCACAAAACACGAGGCACAAATATACTATTGAGGTGAGCGCCACAACAAAATATTTCTGCCACGGAATACATTACCAAACATTATCAGCTGCGTGCTTATTTATCGTCTTTTTTTTTCCTCCAGTGGAATTTCCCCATCAATGATAGTAATTCGCTCTCTCTCGAACTCTCTCTCTCCCTCTTTGTCCGTCTTTCTCTTTCTCTCTCATTTCTCCCCCTTATCTCTTGTCCCACTCCCTCGCTCCCTTTCTTATATGCAGAGATGGTACAGTGATTTTTTACTTGGGTAAGAGTAAGATTCATTTATTTAAAAAAAAACAACTTGAGTAAGACTACAAAGACCTGATTCAAATATCTACTGTAATCTGAAAGTATAGTACAAAGTACAAAAAATAAATTTGAATATAAAAAGCACACTTTTCAATGTTGGTTAATCAATGTTGTTGTTTTAATAAATTACAAACAAACTAGCCTAATTTACTTCACTTACAGTTTATTTTGCAGAGCATTGAGATGAATGTCTGAAACATGCTCACTTAACCTTTCAAAGTTGGGTGAAAAAAAGTACTTTTCCCTGTTTTGGGAAAAGTAAGGAGTAGAAGTACCGATATTTTTGTTAAAAATCTACTGAGTAGAAGTAAAAAGTCATCCGAGAAAACAGTACTCCTAAAAGTACAGATACTTGAAAATTCTACTTAGGTAGTTGTACTTCATTACTTGTCATCTCTGCTTATGTCTCTCCCTTCCATATACATTAATCAACAATTGTGTGTAAATATTTGGGGGTATATCAGTGACTGGTGAGATTAACATGCCCGCTTCACAGTGCAACAATCTAACAAAAGCAATTATCCTAAACATCATCTTGTAATTTTACTTTCTCCCATCTAGAGCCCCACCCCCTCTCTTTCTGTCTCTGCTGGACACGTAAGCCCCTTTTCCACTGGCTTACTTAAGGCCAGCACTGCGCAGTTCACATGTACATCCACCCGGAAAATCGCTCCTCCATGAGCACAAATCGGCCAGACCACACCAGGTTTCAGGACCCACTCAGATGTGGTTCTGGAAATTGCTGGTCGCCAATCGGTCACGCTCCGAAGGGGTGACACAACGTGGCCGGCCAATCACAGGAGGGGGGCGTGTGTGTCCCCCCATTCCCCATTCTGGCTGGCATCATAGAACAAAAGGTAGACAGGTATCACCTGCCACCAGTGGGATGCCGCCACCTTTTGCTTCTCTTTTCCCATCCCGCCCAATCCCACCTACCCCCTTCTCTCGAGCTATTCAGCGGCCACAGCACGTTGTTGTGAATTCATGTGTTAATGCAGGAGCACTGGCGTATTGAGTTTTAAAAAAAATTGAGCACCACCCCTTCGTGGCCACGTAAAGAACAGTGGGAACACGTTCCCATTTAACTGAACTAAACTCTTGTAGTGGAGAAGCGTCCTGCATTTAGCATGGAATGTCTCAATCAATGAAATTAATTCACCCTCTCTCTTGTCTCTCTGTCTCTTTCTCTAATCTGCCCTTCTTTCTCCTAATCGCTTCCTCTCTCTCGTTTCCTCTGAAACCTTGCTTTTGTACTGTAATTATGATCATACAGGCAATGAGCTTTGCTAAAATTAACAGTTCTAAAAAAATAATCCACCACCATGCAACCCTCCACAGCAACACAGATTCATTCCATTGTTGTTGATCCAATGATTGCCGTCGCTCACACACACACACGGTGCATGGGTGAACTAAAGCGGGTCCGTTATTCATTTTAGACCAGTTTTAATATTGGGCATGTACACGCCATACTGTCTATTTTATAGTGTTAACCAAGAAATGAAGTGAATTACATTATGTTATGGGTTACCATGTGATCTTCTCTCAATCCCCCTTTATAAACTCTTCATGTTCGTGACAGAGAGAATTAAGTCATTACAAGTGTAATGTGACAGGTTGTGATGTCACAATGGTGCCATGTCAGAGGAGATCATTGAATAAAAGCAGAATTAATATTTTTATTTTGTCGCAATGCAGGAGTCATTATCTCTGATTGGAACTTTGCATTCATTTCTCTCTCAACACTATATTTGACAATATTAACAGCGGTAAGCCTGCTTCATTGGGTGAGACCATGAGAAGTGGGTGGGGAGAGGGGGTGTAGCATCTGGGTGAGACCATGA
>OMKY01230959.1:0-10735 GCA_900302395.1 Bregmaceros cantori | reverse complement strand
ACCCCTCTCTCGCTTTCCCCTCTCTCCCTCATCCTCTCTCACCCCACTCTCTCCTCTCTTCTATCCCTTTCTCTCTCCCACCCTCTCTCTCTTCTCTTTCCCTCTCTCAACTTCCACTCTCTCTCCCCCTCCATCGCTCAACCATCTCCCTCTCTCTCTCTCCTCTCTCCCTCTCTCTCTCCCCCCTCTCTCTCTCCTCTCTCCCCCCCCCCTCTCTCTCTCTCTCTCTCTCTCTCTCTCTCTCTCTCTCTCTCTCTCTCTCTCTCTGTTTATCCATGCACATAGACGCACATACGCAGCAGAGACAGCCAGCATTTTTTTCCTCCATAAACAAGTTTGTGGATCACATGCGCGCTGAACCGAAGACACTGATCCGAACGGGTCACGGATCTACAGCGATCCATTGCAACAATAGTAAAGGGGTATTTCTATCCCCAAAACGCAGAGCGTCGGGGATGTAATGGTTTTGCGTCTGCCACCACGGCAGCAGATCTTTCAAATTAACGCAATAACTTTTGAATGGATGCATTTTTCCCGGATTTGGTGTGTTAATGCTCTAGGGCAGGTTCATGAACATATTTTGAAGGCCGACACTTTCAAGATGGCTGAATTCAAGATGACCACATTTTTGTTTGGTCCATTACTTCTTTTTTTTTTTAAGTTATTTTTTCCGGCGTCAGTGCCGTTCTTCCATCTTTATTGGATAGGATTAGTCGGAAACTGGGTTGAAGAGATCGGGGGTAGACATTGCAGACAAGTCGACGAGCGTATTCGAACACGCGACACTGCGGACACTGTGGCAGACACACGTGCGGTGCCTGGTCCATTACTTCTGACGAGGGGATGTATTTGCCCAAATATTTTTACCTGCGCCGAGCAGGTTATGTTTTCAGTCACGTTTGTTGGTTGGTTTGTCTGTCCTTAAGATAACTGAAAAATGTGTGCATGGATCTGTTGTTGTTGGAAATGACATACGGAAGAATCGATTACATTTTGGGACATTTCTGTAGCCGATGAGTAACATAATCATACTTAATCATCAACTTACCGATAGATTGCTGGGTCACGTGATCAGACTTCCTGGTCACTGGGGCCGCTGGGTAGTGCAGTTGGCTTGTGCTGAGCATGTTTGCCGGTGGCGTCAATCGCAATCACGCTACTCGAGCACTTGCATTGATAATGGGTTAATGGGATAATGGCACATACTGCCAGTACTAAAAGTAACATTTTTTTTTTCAAGCTTTATTAGCGTTAGCGGAAACAGGTGAAGATGGGGGGGCAGACATGCGGGAAATACGCCGGTGGTGAGATTCGACTCACCGACTCACCGCGTCATAAAGGCATATGCATGCTTTCCAGCGCTCTGCCTAACCACCTGAGCTACTGGGCAGCACATGCCATACACATTTATCCGCCCAGGTGACTGCATTGGTTTGTTACTTGCCATCTCTTATTTAAAAAAAAACAAAACGTGTGGCGACTATGATCATGTCTGACATGTTGTACACCAGAAAGAGCAGTATGATCATAATGTAGCCTTGTACAGTACATGCAGATGAGGGAGTTGAGACTGTTGCGTAGATGCAGCTAATCCGGTGCGCTTATCCGGGCTCTCAGAGGCTTCCTAGCCTGCGTGTTATAAGTAACTGTAGCGATGCTTCTGTGGTCCAACGGCTAACGATGGATGGCGCGTTGGAGACAGCAATTAAGGAAGGAAATGATTAAGGAAGAGAGAGAGAGAGAGAGAGAGAGAGAGAGATGAGTGCATTCTCATACATCTGAGGCAAATTATGTGTGTGTGTGTTTTCCTGTGTGTGTGTGTGTGTGTGTGGTGTCTGTATGAATGCTTCTGGGTTGCTGTGTCTATTGTGTTTGATTCTGTGGAGTTTTGTTTCCATGTGTGTGTGTGTGTGTGTGTGTGTGTGTGTATTGACCAATGTTCAACATCATTTGCGGATATTAAATTGGCTTTTAAATTGGTTTCCGGCTGCCCCCTCCTCTTGAGTTAATCACAGTGGCACTTTGCAATCCATGCAGTACAGATCACCGGCCAGTTTTTCACCTCTGCCTTTGTTATTTGTCAAATATTCATTCTACTGTGTTCTTTTACTTAGGAAATACCAAATATTTCACTTTACTACTCGATTCTACTACAGGGGTGGCCTACCCGCGGCTCTTTGGTGACCCCCTCACAATGATTGGGGCCTCCCCTTGATCAAAAACGTTCCATGGCCTTTGCGTGTTATAGACGAGTTTTCCCATGAAATGCCTTCACTGGCATTTGTCCCGCCGGGTGTAACACACTTCCTGCGTCTGTATATTTCTATATGTAAACTGAGCATAGTGGACGAAAGTCCACGCAAAATGTTTCAAAATCCACTTACTAAAGCGCGTTCTCAACAAATTACACATCATCCACCCCACTTTGTTCACTGTTTTACGTATTGAAGTCAAAATCCGACTTGAAGTTACTCACCAATGTGGTCACATGTTCTACTGGACCAATGGGATGGCTGCTTCACTGGTAATTCCAACTTGAATGGTTGGTGGTTCAAATCCCGCCTCGGACAGTCTCCATGCCAAAGCGTCCTTGGGCAAGACACTGAACCCCAAATTGCTCTCAATGGGTCATGGCAAGCGCCTTGTATGGCAGTAGCCACCATTCGTGTGTGAATGTGTGATTGAGAGGTCACTATAAAGCGCGTTGAGTGCCACTATGTTGTAGAAAAGCGTCATATAAATGGAAATATTTCTTTCTTTCTTTCTTACTTTCTTTGTTAATGCTCTGGATAACGATATTTTAAATAACCACTTCCTCTGCATCTTCCCTCTCTATGGAATACACAGACAGTGATGGATAGAGGGAGCGAGAGAGAGAGAGAGGGAGAAACTGGCAGAGAGTGAGAGAGTGAAATATACACACATGTACAGACATACACACATGTGCAGACATACACATACAAACGGAAAGAGAATGGAGAGACACACATATGAATTCAGAGACAAGGAGAAAACACAGAAAAAGATAGAAACAGAGAGTGAAAGAAACACATACAGGCAGAGAGACAGAAAGAGAGAGAGACAGAGGTACACACACCTGCAGAGGAAACAAGCAAGAGATGTACACAAACACGAATAGATAGAGTGAGAGACACACATATGTATGGAGAGAGAGACAGGGAGACAGACATTGGACAGAGACCATCATGGTGGGGAAACCCTTACACGTTCCCTGATTATCGTTGGAAGGAAGGAAGGATGGATGGAGGTTTGGAGGAGAGCGAGAGAGAGACCTCGGGCCATGCTGGCGTTTGGCCTTTGTGGGGTTTATAGCTGGTAATGGAATTACTCTCTGCTCCCTGGAGGATGCTGCAAAGTGGCAAGGGACAAAATAAATTCAGGGCAAGAGGGCTGTACAGTATAAATGACAGAGAGATGACAAAATAAAATTACAGTAGTTGTCTTGTGTTATTTTTCTGTAGTTTTCTGTGTGCATTAAATGTGTGCACCTTATATTAAAATTACATGTTTAATGCTATCAAACACTGGAAAGTAACACATGATGGACAATTGATTGGTGAGTCGATCAAGTTTCTGGTAGTTTTAGACAGCAAACTAGATTGGAAACCACATTTAAATTGCATTGGTCGTCTCAGCTCACATATCCAAGTGAAAAAACAGTGTCTGCTTTTCTCTTCTAATTTAAATGACTCTGTTTGCTGGATGTTTCTTTGTTGTGACCTATGTCTGTGAAAAGTGCTTTATTAAATGTGATTTACTTACTTACAGAGTTGGTGTAATCCGTTATGATAACGGACGTTACACTAACGGATTACTTTTAGAGCAACTTGTAATCTAAAGCGCTAGTTCCCCTTGACGTGATCCCGTCCTGGTTCGATTTTTTTCTAAAGAAATCCGTTACTCGCTAGTCGTTGGGGGCGAGCTGGAGTTACCGATTACCGAGTAATGTTGCCTGTGTGCAAGGACGGTCGTGTTCGCTGCACAGCTGTGTTCCCGACCACCGTCAGCAACTTATTTTAGTCTGCTTCAAAATGTATTCCGATGCACTTGAGGCGGATCCTTTCCGGTGTTTACATCAGCACTTATGAATTTTATTGTAAAACAAGTGTGAAGCTTATTCTTAATTGGGTTTTATTGTATCAGTAACGGAAAGTAATCAATTACCAAAAAAAAAAAAAAAAAACTTGTTTCAATCAGTAATCCAATAAGTCAAAAGTAACGATACCCAACTGTGCTTATTTGCTTATCTATATTTCAGCAGTGTTGGGGAACCTCACATTTAACATGAATTTGTTCAAATTCCAGTTCAGTCCTCGTAAAATGAATTTGGGCATACATCGTTCCTAGGTCATCCTTTTGAACTATGAACAAACGGTTCCCTAATATGAACTTTTTAGTTATTTTTTTGTTCTTTTTTCTTACATCGCTTTCAGCTATAATTTGCCAACATTATTGTTTCTTGTTGATTGTAAAACTGTTAGATTAGGGGCTGGGTTAGATTTGCAGGAGGAATGTTTTTTTTCTTTTTTTTACTTTATTGCTGTTTTCGCTCTAAAGGATTTTGAAATCTGATATGAACACATTCTGAACTAATATACAGCTCAGTGCTCAGTGCAGCTCGTATAATTGTACAATTATACGTTCATCAAGATACGTCTCGTTCACGCCTAAAATACGAAGGAGTTCATGAACTATCATTCGTTGAACACGTTCGGGTACAACACTGCATTTCAGCACCACGGACAGAGCAATCAATGCAAAAATACTCAAGGGTGTGGAGAGCGCGAGACAGGGAGAAAAGCACCTCACCCAAAGATAATTTCTGTCCATTTTATCTGCTGCTCCCCAGAAACATTCAAGTTGGATGAATGTCCAACTCATTACCCTTGACAGAGGCATTGAACCTGGAGTTCTCCCTCAGGGCACCAAAAATGGCTGAACTTTCTTTGCACAAGGGTGAAACGAGTTGATTTTATATTTTTTTAAATAAATTGCGGTAGGGTGTGTAGTCATTAGAATAGGGCTGTTGCATGTGATATCATGACTTGACAGTGGCAGACATTTTGGTGGTATCACATACGGTGAAGTATACGTATACATAAGGTTAAGTGGTATACATCACCACTTCACGTCAATTATATAGGGGCAAATACAATGGATGTAGTTAGGTTGTCCTCTGCTGGCGATAGTATACTAACATGGATAGATCAATAATGGGAATTTTAAACAGACAATGCAAATGCAAATATCGCTCTTTGCCTGTTCGTCGGACGGCGGTGATACCACCAAAATGTCTGCCGCCGTCAAGCCGTGACGCCATCATGCAACAGTGCTATTGCTGTTGTCATGAGTCACTGGTTGGCTTTAAGGAAAACATAATTGGAAAGGCATACTGAATATATTATCTTTCCTCCGAGCCTGCACTCACTCTGGTGCGCAGCAGCACTTTGTTAGTATAGCTTAGCCCCACAGACCAAAATTGGGGTAAAGATGGAATCAACTAAAACAGCCGTATTTGTGTATCTTGTGTAAGAAAAACAAAAACAACAATTTTTGAGGTGATTCGTTGCTTCAATCTTCACCCCTTTTGGGTCCATTGGGCTAAGCTATGCTAACAAAGTATCTCTGCGCGCAGAAAGACTGAAGGCACACAGGCAAGGTAAGTGTCTATCGACTCTGCTAAGATCAAGGAAGAAAATATTACAGTATGCATTTCATGTGGTGTTTCAAAAGGCATTTTGAAGGAAAAAAACACTATCAATGTAGTCAGACGATGACAGGCTAGTTGCTTTGGAGAGAAGAAGGGTGAAGAGACATGCGGCAAAGCTGTTGATGGTCTGCAGTGTCTGTCTGCATTTGTCTACGTTTGTTGGCCCACCACCAGCAAACTTGGCCTTAGAGGGCCACATTCCAAACCCAGACCTCAGTGGGCCCTGAAACTTGCCATGGCCTGGCCAAGTTGCGTTCGTGGAGAAGCGATTTTTGGATGAATGTGCATGTGAATTGTGCCGTGGTGGCCTTAAGTGAGCCTGTGGAGAAGTGGTTCTACAATCTGAAGTCTTGTGTCTGTTGCTTGAGTTCATAGCACATGCAGAGTCATGATTTCACTTCCCCTTACCAACGTGCACTGAACATCTGCTTTCTGCCACTCTCTCATCCCCCTTACACACTAACACTGTCAGTAAAAAGGACGCTTGCGATGAGAAAAAAAAACAAAAAAATTATTTTCCTCTTTGTCCCCAGTCTGTTCACAGTACTCCAGGGGAGTGTTCGCCATCTTCGGGCTGTATGACAAGAGGTCAGTCAATACGTTGACATCGTTCTGCGGAGCTCTGCACATCAGTCTGGTGACGCCGAGCTTCCCCAGTGAGGCCGATGGGCAGTTCACCCTGCAGCTACGTCCCTCCATCCGCGGGGCGCTGCTTTCACTGCTCGACCACTACGACTGGAGCCGTTTCGTCTTCCTCTATGACACAGACAGAGGTGTGTATGCGTGTCTCTCATACCTTGAGAATAATTATGATTATAATTAACAGAAGGTAAATTAACTACATTTACTTTTGGAATGCTGTGTAATTGAACAAATTAAGTCTTTGATATAAAAGACACAACTCCAAGGCAATTTCCGAAGGTGGTTTAATTGATGAAAAAAAGGTATGTCATGTTGATGTAAGTCGTAATGAGTTTTGGTGTGCAGGATGGCACGACACATTTTCTGTGCAATGTATTAACGTGAAAACACGATTACATTTGCGCTCTTGCCTGTTCACAAGATTGAGCCCCAGATGCATGGGGCTTGATGACTGACAGTGAAAGTGGACGGAAATTGTCTCCCAGACATAGGATATGTTAAAATATATAGAGAACAAAACAGTTGAAGAAATATTTTTTCGTTTCCGCTCCTCGTAAAATTCAGTTCGTTCCTTGAACCGGTTCGGAGCCCTGTTTAAGCCAGATATCCAAATCCATTTCAGGCCATATGGCCCAGCTCTAGGCACAACCACATGAGTGTTACTTTACTTCTCAGGGGCGATAGACCAGAAAATAGAGATCGAAAATGGTTGAAAACCTGAGAGAACAACCTCAAATGCAGATCCCTGAAGAGGTTTAGTGATGCAGCTTACATCTCGTTTCATCACAGAGGCCATGCTTGTGGAGTCAGTTGGACCTGGGCGATCTGCTGCAGCGACTCCCCTCTGACACCGATGGCCATAAGACAGGAATAGCGAGAACGCTAGAAACCTTCCGGGGTGTGTGCGAGGACCTGCGGTGCATTGAGCAATCAAGGCAGGCAACAGCCGCCAGCCAATGTCATCTGTGCCGGCTCTTCGCTCTTAATGACATGCATAATCACATCATAATCTGCCACAGACTGCAGTCGCGATGGCGAAGCCGCTGCGTTTGTTATCGTCGGGCACAAATCTTGCCGGGCCAATCGTTGGTAATTTCATTGTGACATCGTGAAGTAAACAATGCTGACCTTAATCTGCCGTAAAGTGACTGCAAGTGTGTTGAGTTTGTTCCAGTGATTTGGTCAATGCTACGTCATTGTGTGTTGTGTTTGTGTGTGTGTGTGTGTGTGTGTGGTGTTTTGTGAGGAAGAGGACAGAGCTGCCTTGTGTGTGTTTGTGTGGGGTTGTGCGTGTTTGTTTGTTGGTGTGTGTGTGTTGAAAGGAAGAGGACAGGGCTGTGTTCTGTGTTTGTGTGTGTTATTGCAGTTGTATGTGCTTCTGTGTGTTTGTGAGAGGTTGTGTCTTTGTGCCTGTTCTTGTTGTGTGTTTTAGTGTGCTTGTGTGTGTGTTGAGGGGAAGGGGACAGGGCTGTGTTGTGCGTTTGTGTGTGGCTGTATGTGTATTGCGAGGAAGAGATCGGGGCTGTGTTGTGTGTTTATATGCGGTTGTCTGTGTGTGGTTGCCTGTTTTTGTGTGGTTGTGTGTGTGTGTGTGTGTGTGTGTGTGTGTTGAGAGGTGGGGGGTAAGAAATTGGGGCTGAATTTTGTGTTTGTGTGTGGTTGTGTGTTTGTATGTGGTTGTGTGTTTATATGTCATTGTGTGTTTCTGTGTGATTGTGTGTTTGTGCATGGTTGTATGTGTGTTAAGAGGGTTGGAAGGGATTGGGGCTGTGTTTTGTGTGTTTGTGTGTAGTTGTGTGCCTGTGTTGTGCATGCGCTCCCTCGTCGGGAACAGCAGATGCCTGTGGCGTGCTACAACCATCGAGGGAATGCTGAGCACGTCCCTACAGACACACACACACGCACACACACACACACAAATATACTCATTGAACTCTTCTGAACTTGGTGCTGTGAAGTGTGCGACCTCTGCTTCATCCCTTTGGCCAAACTCTTTGTGCATAGTACTTTGTGTGTGTGCTCAAGCATGTGCACGGTGTGTGTGCTTGAGAGCATGGCAGTGGGATAAGGAAGTGAAATAAAATAGTTGTATAGCGTTATCGGGGTTCGTGAGACTGCAGAGAGACAGATGGGCAGGACTTGGGGGTTATGTTTTTCCTGTAGCATTCCTCGTTGTTATTTTTATTTTTATATAAGGTGTATCCCCCAAAACATCAGTATTTGGATATGCAATGTAATTTATCCAACCTAAATATTGAAATGCATATAAATAGACCTAATAGAAGGTGTGAAGTATTTTGAATAACATTTATTATCCTCTAAAGTTGAATGTCGTCCACTTTCTGTACACGTTAATTACCTGCGCCGAGCAGGTTATGTTTTTGGTCGCGTTGGTTTGTCTGTCCGTCAGCAGGATGACTGAAAAAAAGTTGTGCACAGAGCTGGATGAAGATTTCTACATTTGTTGGAAATGACACATGGAACAAGTGATTACATTTTGGAGCATTTCTGTAACCTAACATAATAAGTAACATAACATAATAGTGTCTAGTTTGACAACTGTATGAGCTTACAAACTGCTGCAACCGCAGCAGTTGCCTCCACTCTACTGTGTGGTACTAACACAGCTCAGATAGTGGAGCGGCTATCCCTACGGTCTGCCAAGCTGGAGATCCGGGTATGCATCACAAGTGATTACATTTTGGTACATTTCTGTAGCCTATAAGTAACATAATAGCGTCTAGAAGTATGGCATCAGTGACCCCGTGGCCTTGGCGCAGGTTTGCACTCTCTGAATGCTTCTAGTTTCATCTATGTCGTGAAATACCCATTGTCAGTCAGCCAATCATTCTGCACAGCTCGCACAGCACATACTGCTTTGACAAAACTGATTAGTAAAAGGCCATCATGTCTAACTTTATGCTGGCATGCCATCTGTTGAAGAAATGAAGGCATTGCAACGGAAAGGGTGGAGGAGAGAGTTTACAGCATATCCAGTATATTTTTGCCACATTTGGTGGGCTGGATTAAAAAGCATCATAGGCCACATATGGTCCCCAGCCTCAACTACATTACACAACACATGGTAGGACTGTTTCCTAACCATACCTCATTGGGAGCTCATCCGGTTGCATCCGATGTATCCCTCTGGAAACTCGAGACAGGGCCATTGGTGAATCCCTTTTTCCAAATCTTCCCTGTTGGGTCAGAAGACTGTGCCGATAAAGAAGTTATTATTTTTAGATAATACAACAAAATTATATCAGAAAATAGATCAGAGGTCAGTCAACTAGAAACAGTCAGTAGTTTGAAGTACCACAGGTTCGCAACGTGAACTCATCGGCACAAATGTACAATCATCAAGAGATCTAGAAAAGCTAAGGATGAAGAACAATTAAGGCCATTCGGCATCTTGTATCAAAAGTTCCTCACCGAAAAAAAAAAAGAAGTGAAAACCAGAATAAAGCAAGCCATAGGGCGGTATGAGGACATACCAATCACAGTCAAAAAAAACCCAAAAATAAAATTGTACAAACATGTGACAATCGTGAGGAGTCTCAAAAACAATCCTTCATGGCCCAGTGCCAGGTGGAAGGCAGCGAGGAAGACAGAGAACGTGCCAGATGAGATGAGAGGAATAGAGAGATACATGCAGCGCATTGCAATGATAATCGATACATGGAAATTGACCTCTTGACCTGTTGTATGAAATTGTGAACAAGGCAGCCAATATGGTTTTCCTTCATCCTACATAGAAAGGGAAGTGGAAGCTTTCAATGACTGGCCAGTTACTGTGGGGACGACATTGACTATGTGTCCACCCTTTTCTTCGACTATGTCAATCGATAGATTGACAATGCAATGTCAGTCAGAATTGCACTTTTTTCCCAATCAACAAACTCTGCAAAACAACAGTCAAACAGCTCTGAATTAAAGGCAGGTTCGTTAACGATGGAGATGAGGAAAAAAAGGAGAGTGATCCAGTGTGAACACAGTGAAATAACATTAGCTGACGGCTGGTGGGAACACTAATCTAGGGAATGAAGGAAACCAATGTCTACGACAATGCTTGACTAATTTGAGGTGACTACGGATAGATAGATAGATGTCTCCTACCCCTTCTTCGCCGCTTTCCAGCTAATCATGAATAAATCTGGAAATGGGGCGCAAAAAATACATTTAAAAAGTTGAGCTAAATAAAAAATATATACTATGTCATACAATATACGTTTACATTTTGTCTTTTTTGTGCTTGAACCGCAACCGACACAAATTAAATTTAAAAATTCGATTTTTCAGGATGCCATCGGCCCGATCTACGTTTTATCCTTGAGGTTTGCGGGTTCAGTCGTAACCTGGACA
>OMKY01230954.1:0-10372 GCA_900302395.1 Bregmaceros cantori | reverse complement strand
GTGTATTTACGCTTATCTGCAATGTCAATGGCCGTGTCCGAAATCGCTCCCTATTCTCCATATTGTGCACATATAGTGCACTGTAGGGGTGTCCGAATTCTCCATGTACCCTATACAGTATAGTGCAAAAGTAGTGTGCATCAGATGACTGCACCCTAGACAAAGCAATATAACCCATCATGCGACGGCGCCAACTCTAGTGTCCAAAATCTTGGTCGTTGCTGTTGAGTGCACTATAAGTGAGTGCAATATATGGGGGGGTAGGGAGTAGGGCATAGGGAGCGATTTCGGACACAGCCATTGCCACTCACCTTTGTACTGGTGTGTCTGGTCGGAAGCGAGACGCACAGCCAAGCTGAGGCCGATGCCTGAGGAACAGCCCGTGATCAGGACAACCCTCTTCACCATGTTTCCCCTTCTGGGCCAGGTCTCGCCTTGCTTGGTCTCAAAGTGCTTGGTCTCGCCGTACTGGATCTCGCTTTGCCTGGTGTCGCCCGTCTTAGTCTGGTCGTACTGGTACCCCGTTGTCCCCCTCGTCTCAGTTGTGGGAATCGCTGTTGGCTGACTGACCAGGGCAGGATTTGCATTTCAGGATGGGATCACCCCGTATCTATCTATCCTTGTTTTGACATTCCGCCACCTGCTCTCACAAGGCCACTGGCGCTTCTAAACATGCATGTTCTCAGGCCGATTTGAGCCCAGAAAGGAAGGTAACTGAAACAAAAAAAAAGGGGAAGTTTTGTCTGACATGTTCTGAATTGCTTGTATTCCGAAATAATAAAGAGTTCATGTGTTCATTAAAACTAGAAAGGACGGTAACATGTTGACGGGCAATGATAGGCACACAGTAGGGTAACCAGACTGGAAGTCAATAATATGGCAATAACTTTTGGAATGCTGTGGGAAAAAAATGCATAGAATCGCTTTAAACTGCTGGTAAATGTGTATCTTGGTGCTAGTCAACAATGAAGCTTTGCCAGAGTCATTTCATTACTTGAAAAATTCACTTACTGCACCCACCTCCGTGGACCCCCTGGGGTGTCCCCGCAGACCCCTAGGGGTCCTCGGTCACCTGGTTAAGAATGGAGGGTCTTGACCATTCGTAGATGTTGTCATGTCTTTTACATTCCACCCGTTCCATCAAGGCAGAGTTTTGTTCCCAATCTGCGCTGGCTTGATGTGGCCGGAGAGTTCTAGGGTTCTGCTTTTCATTAATGTCCTCTTTTGGTTTGTTGTGTTTGCATGCACTTGAATACTGATTACAGAAACAGTCTGCTTTTAGTTGGTTCCATCCAATCGGTGAGGAAGATTATGCAGTTATTAGATTACCAATGTGCACGTAATCGTTGTCAGTAGTTGTGATCCTAAAGCAGGGATCTCAAACTTGTAGTCCGAGGGCCAGTTGCGGGACGTCCCGATACCACACTCTCTCCTCGCTAGCTGGCACCAGGAGCGAAGCCCTTGCGCCTTTGGCTTCGGCTGAAGTCGGCGCCGAGCAGTCGGACTGCATACTGCTTTGGCTTAATTCGGCGTTGGTCACATGACCTGACACGGTGCGCAATAACATTCGTTTTAATATATATTTAAAACAAAAGCCCATTAAATGTTTTGTTATTTAAATCTAATAATTTATCATATTAATTTATTTAACACATCAATTGCATAATTAATCATCCTCATTGTCTCATCCTAGGGATTGCTTTGGGGTAGCTTTCAAAAATCTTGGGGTTGCTCAAGAAACCGCCAAGCTACCCCTTGGCTATGCCTCGGCCCCGTGGCGCAGCTTTAAAGGTTAGCCTTTCCGTAGGGCGTCATTCTAATGGGAAGTGCGTCCTGTACAAAAAGAACATTTCAAAGTTGCTCCCCCCTGCTACATTATGAATCAAACACTGTTCCAGTACAATCAAGCTGGGCAGAATGCCCGGCGTAGCTGTGTTTAAAGTCTGCTTTTCTCATGGCTACAGTCAGAGTTCACCATTTATCATAATTAGTAAACAACTGTGAGCACATCATCCTGTGGCTGAGAAATCACACTTAACACTTCAAGGGCTGCCAATACCATAATGAATGAATGAATGAATTTTATTTTAGGACAATTACTGAGCCATTAAACATTGCAACATGAGACATGAGAAGATAGTTGAACTAACAAATCATCCGCGTATTGCACGCGACTAGTTGGTCCGGTGGGTCTGGACCAACCAGGCAGAAAAATCAGATTGTCGCCCAAATTCGAGCGGTCCAATCAGCGTCCTGTTATAATAGGGACTGAATAGCGGCGTGGGCCTCCATGCCACTTATTACACCTACTGCGCTGTGATTTGGTAACATTATTTGATCAACACAATTTTTTGACACTTTTTACCAAGCCTGCTTAATCCAGACCAAATGATCATTCTAGTCACGTGGGATGCATGGACGATTCATTTGTTCTGGCTTGCAATGCTACAAAAACACTGGCTGTGTCCGAAATCGCTCCCTATCCCCTACTCCCTACTCCCCATATAGTGCACTCACTTATAGTGCACTCAACAGTAATGGCCAAGATTTCGGACACTAGCGAAGTCGCCGTCAAATTATATAATTATAAAATTATTAAAAAAATATATTATAAAATTCAACAAACTTCAGAAAAAGTCAAAAGTACTTACATTTATAACTATTTTTCACAGTCGGTCGCTATTTATTCCCGCCGTGTCATTTGTATTAAGTTTGGGTCATTTTTAAAACATCTCGCAATGCATTATGGGTTATATTTCTCCGTCTAGGGTACATCCGATGCTCCCTACTTTTGCAGTGCATTGTGGGATACTTTCAGTGTACTATATAGGGTACATGGAGAATTCGGACACCCCTACAACATGGCATGCGCACCAAATAGTGCACTATATAGGGGATAGGGAGCGATTTCGGACACAGTCACTGCCTGTTTTAAGCCCAGCAATTCCTCAATATATTCCTCGTAATCCAATCTCTTTCCCAATTCAGGAATTCCGGAACACTCTGTGCTGTCCAGTGCAGCAGCAGCAGCAGCAGCAGCAGCAGAGTTTATTTGTAGCTTTGCCCAGAGAGCTGTTCCTTGCCACAAACTTCTCCCGAGCTTTTTGGGCAATTCCCGCGCTGGGCTGGCTCTGATTTTTGTTCTGTGAACTGCAGAGCCATATAAAGTCAAACATGCCTTTCCAGAGTTGATTCAAGTCAGGTCAGCTGAACTCCCAAGGAGAGAAAGAAGGAGAAGAACCATAAATATTCAAAAATAAGGGCACATATCTTCAATACCTGAGTGCATAGCACAACAATGGCTCAGAATAGTTATGTCCATCCACACAACCCAGAGCTCTCATCATTGTAAATAAATACTCTATAAAAATGATTTACTTCATATCCTTATGTGTTGGATGTGGTAAAAGGACCATTGAGGGCTGTCCGAAATCGCTCCCTATCCCTTACATAGTGCACTATATGGCTTGAAAGTAGTGAGCATCGATGTACCCTAGTTCAAGCAAGACAACTCATAATGCATTGCAAGATACATTCAAAAAATAACCTAAATGACAAACAAATGGCACGGCATGAGTCAATGCTGACCCACCATGGCAAATTGTTATAAATGTAAGTACTTTTGACTTTCTGTGATGACATAATACTTTTGACACTGCCAACTCCAGTGTTTGAAATCTCGGTTGTTGCTGTTGAGTGCACTATGAGTGCAATACATAGGGAGTAGGAAATAGGGGATAGGGAGCGGTTTTGAACACAGCCGATGTTACACACACACACAACGCAGGAGTACTACAGAAGACTAGCGATGATGCAGTGCATCATGGGAGTGAAGGATAGCATCCAGTACCATGAGTGACTCATGAAGTCAAGTACCTATCGTCTGTACAGCCTTTCGTTATCGGCTCCCTGTCCCCTACTCCGCATATAGTGCACTCACTTATAGTGCACTCAACAGCAGCGACCAAGATTTCGGACACTAGAGCCACCACCATCAAAATTATTATGACATTATACAATTCAACCATCTTTGCATAAGTCAAAAATACTTACGTGCATAACTATTTGCTGTGGTCGGTCGCTAAGGACTGCGCCATGTTTTTTATATCAAGGCATTTTTAATGCGTCTCACAGTGCATTGTGGATTATATCGCTTGGTCTAGGGCCCCCATTCTTAACCAGGAGTCCACGGGGATACCCCGGGGGGGCGCGGAGGAATTACAGTTTTAAACCAGGTGCCCGCAAAAGGTCTGAATGTGCATTAATGTGCGTAATATATACGATACAGCCTTTCACCACCTGGGGGGAGTAAGTGAATTTTTCAAGAAATGAAACAACACTGGCAGAGTTTCATTGTTAACTAGCACCAAGGAAAAGTGGTGCTTTGGGTGAAAAATCGATGCTCACTACCATTCCTGGTGCATTGTGGGATACTTTAACTGCAGTATATAAGCTACATGGAGTATTCGGACACCCCCAAAATGGTGTGCACTATACAGGGAGTCCAATATCACAGACAACGTGTTTTCAAATTTGAGAATTGGACATTTTATCTCCATTACATTTATATAATTTTTAACAACTTTGCATGTTTTTATGAAGTATAATAAAGAATACTGCACAGTTTACTTTTACTAAACTAAGAAATTAGTATTTTTGCCACGTCTGGTCTAATGTACCAGTTGCTGTACAGTGGGCCAGATGCTCTGGCTGTGTTATGGTTTTGATTAGTGCGAACCTGCGCAGAGAAGGTACAGAAAACAGAGAACAGGAAGGAACGTTTACAGAAACGTAGAACAGAATGTCCCTTATCTCCCCCTTCAGGGAGATGCTGGGAAACGCAGTCCACTTATGCCTTGTTTATGCTACTATGACGGTGGCAGAGGGGGTTGTATGGGAGGAGGGGAAGGGGGAAACGGGGTAGTGGGGCCAGGTTGTATGTGAAGTTGGGACCCACTATTGCTTTGTGCAAATATTAAATCAATATTAAAAGATAATATCAAGAACAAAATATGTAAGATACTTAAAAGATGAATATGAATATGAAGAGAATCATCAGAATATTACAGTATGGGTTTACATCAAAGTAAGCAACTTAATAGTAGATTTGTTGGTTGTCTCAGTCATACTTTGGGGATTTAAATGTTTAATCTGCGTGCTTAAAAAGATGAAAGATGACTATTTGTTGACATATTCAAAATAAACAACTGAGCTAAATTAAAAACAAACAAACAAACAAAAAAAGCATTCAAAGGATGAGCTGACTGATCGTTTCAATCAAGCGTAATCGAATACTGACATCACCGTTAGTTACAGCTAAATATAAGTCAAATTAAAGTTGTTATTATTATTATTAATAATAATAATAATAATAATAATAATAATAATAATAATAACAATAACAATAACAATAACAATAATAATAATGTGGTACGACTTTCGAATAACAGCCACTTAGTCATGCTCATAAAGCATTTACACCACTTTTTATGGACAAAACATTAACAAATGTTTGAAAATGTTCAACATATATTGTGTAAATAGTAAAGGTTTAACATATATTAAGCATCTCTAACATGTAGTATATATTGACCTAATTATGAACAAAACGTTATGAACAAACATATATTGATCTAATTATGAGCAAATGATTTGTTTGTAAAACAGATTACAAACAAATGTTTGTAAAGTGGTTCCATTTATGTTACTAACGCCTACTACACCGTGCCCATTTCTAGCAGTAGGGGGCAGTGTGCTTGCTTGTAAACAACCTCCCACTGTCTGGCGGAAAGGCTAACAATGCTCAGGAGGGAATTTGGAAAAGCTCCTCTTTGTTTTTCTAATTGTTTTTTCCTCATCGTTGTCATCGTCATCATCGTCATGCACTGACCACATTCCCGGGATGTTTTCCCATGCACAGAGTAGATCATTGGAATGGAGAGTGGCAGTCTCGTGCCGATAACAAAGTTATGCACTTTCGAAATGAAGCATCATTCATCAAACTAAGCTGACTCAGACTGCTCTCAACTCATTACTTAGAATAAATACAGATAAAGGGAAGCTTCAAAACCGCTGTAATCAGCGTCTGTTGTAAAATGCATTAATCCAATGTTGTTTTAAAATGAGTGGATACACACTGTGTGTATTATTTCCACCTATCTTATGGGACAGATATATATGAACATATTTGTCCACAAGATGGCAGTAGATCTCAATATACCTATATTCACACTAAAGAGACATGCAATTAAAAAAATATGCAAAAAATAAAGAAATACAAATAATTAAATATATTATTATTAAATGCTGAAAAAATAAGTGCAAAGTATACTGTTATATGAATCGCCCAGAACAGAGTACATAAGAACGATGCTTGAAGTGCCACGGCTTTCGGTCCAATGTTTCCGGTGGTTTCGGTCTCACACAATGTTCGTAACATCGGCTTTCAGTTTATAGAAAGTTTGGTCTATGGGTCGGACCCCCTACAACTAGCAACGTTCACATATGTGACCCATAACGAACGCGACAGACAAGTGGGCCCGACAACAATACAGCACTAAAGTTAGATCTTACTTAACATACACACAACGTACATCTGTTACATGTTGCTATACATGATGTACACAATGTGTAGGGCACGAACACACAATTGGGTGCAGATGAAAAGTAAATGAGACCCCAACTAGGAAAACTACCAAGCAAGCACAAACACACACACACACACACACATACACACACACGTATCTGAATAAAAGAGTTTATTGCCAGAGACGGCAAAAAAGTCCTATGTGCAGATATATTTGAAGGCTGCCTTATTACACACTGCACAAATATCGCCATGACCGTAGACTTTCACATTCACCTATCCCGTAGTCTGGCTGACCATTCACAACGAGCTCTTTCCATCTCTCTCTGTCCTCGGCCACTCACATGGTGTCACTCAGCCTGCAACTTGTTCATTCTTGGATGTTATCTTCCCCTCGCTTTCTCTGTCTTCCTCTCTTCCTTCGATTTGACACTGTGCCTTTCAGCTCGATAGCTTGCTTTATTCTTCATACACACACACACACACACACAAGCAGGCACATACACACACACACATACCTCCCATGTCCTTTCTTCTTTTTTTCTTAATGTTTTTTCTTTTAATGTTTTTATTATTAGTGTTAGCGGAAACAGGTGAAGATGGGGTGGCGGGGGCAGACATGCGGAAATACGTCCGTGGCGAGATTCGAACCACCGACTGAGGCATATGCGTGCTTTTCAGCGCTCTGCCTAACCGACTGAGCTACTGGGCAGCACCTTCCATCCCCTTTCATTCTGTCCACCAGTCCGACTCTACACAGTATATCTTGCAGTGTTAAATATGCAGTGTCAAAGTTCATTGACTCTTTCAGAGTTATTACAACAACAGAGGGAGTTGAATATTTACTAGTGTTGGTGTTAATTTGTAGAGTTACAAAGCGCTGTGTCAATTAAAATCTACGAAGCCCTTCCCAAAGCCCACCCACCTTGTCCTCTCTCAAACTTTAAAGACCGCCATTTTCATTGCATCATGACTCATGCGGCACCCGACCCTTGGCGCGGACCGAGCTTCGGCTCAGACCCCAGGGGTTTGGGTCGCAGTGGCGCTGCCGATTTGCCGTGTCGCAGGCCCTCGCGGCCTTCATCCGCTCAGATGCAGACGCCAGTCCCTTCACGGACGTGCCGGCGGTGCTGTACAGTGTTAGCCAGTGTTCATTTTTTTACTCAATTTCAAGTTAATGTTAAGAAGAGTTAAACACTATGGAAAGAGTAAATGTAACACCAAATCTGATGAGGACCAAATACACCCAGCCACGGTGTTGAATTTAACTCTTTAAGTGTTGATTTAACACTGCAACATTTACTGTGTAGTGGGGAGCGGGGTTTGGTTGTTCCCAAGAACATGTCGTCAGAAAAAGTATTTTAATCCTCTTGGCCGTGATCAGCTGCGCTGCCACCACCATCACCACGCGGCCTTGAGAGGCTTGACCTCTTCATCATTCCAGTGGCCTCCACCGGCTGTACGACAGGAAACAGGAAATAACATGGTATCCAGAGAGATGAGAGGAGATTGTCAAATGATTTGTGATGCTCCCATTTTAATGCGCTTTGTGCTCGATTCGTCTTTGGAAAAAAAACAACTTCAAAGTCAATGTTGGTGTTGTTATGGTGGTGAGGAAGAGAATTACTGAAAACGTTGTTTTGGTAGGGAAATAAAACTAGGGACAATCTAGCCTGGCACGACAGAATAAACTAATCATCCACGCACGCGACTAGAACGATCATTTGGTCTGGATTAAGAAGGCTTGAAAAATGTGTCAATCAAATGAAGTGATCAAATCACAGCGCAGTAGTCATGATAAGTGGCGTTGAGGCCCACGCCTCGATTCGAACAAGACCCACCTAAACAGAAATCTGATTGGACTGCCCGAATTTGTCTAGTTTGTTGGTCCAGACCCACCGGACCGCCTACTTGTGTGGGATGCGTGGATGATTCGTTGGTTCTGGCTTGCCAGGCTATCATAGGCTAATCCATTGGAAAATGCTGTTACTAATAAGATAGCAGATATGCAGACATGCAATAAGATGACAGATATGGGCGTAATCTTTATTTAAAATTGTTTTAATGGATACGCAGGGCTGGGATGTAACGGATTACATGTTACTCTGTTCAGATTACAAAAAGGAAGTAACTGTAGTCCATTACAACTAGATAAAAAAAAAAGTAACACATGCGCTGTATGGTATCAGCGCCGCTTACTCACGCAATGTTTCCAATTCCACTAACAGTCTCTGCATGGAGAGCAGTGCTCACACCGTCGTCTCGCGTCGATTTGGATCACATCTTGTTCACTTGAAAAGGAAACAGATTGCCTCCAAATGTAGATGAGTGCCTGCTTTTGGTGGATCCATAGACACTGAATGCCTTCAGAGGAGTGGGGCCAGCTGCCCAGAACCAGATAAGACCACATATGGCTGGCAGCCAACTGACGGCCCTTGTCCTCAGCACATTGAAAGATATTTACCGGCGCCGGGGCTGCACCGCGGAAGAAGGTTATGTTTTTGGTCGCGTTGGTTTGTCGCCAGGATAACTGAAAAAGTTGTGCACGGATCTGGATGAAATTTTGTTGTTGTTGTTGTTGGAAATGACCAACAGAAGGAGTGATTTTGGTGCATGTCGGTAGCATATAAGTAACATAATCATTCTTAATCACCAACTTACCGATAGATCGCTGGGCGCTTACCGCGTTCACGTGACCAGGTCTTGAAAAAACATGTCACATGTTGAAAAAACCCTGGTCGAATTTTAAAAGAGCTAGCACTGGCTGAGTTACTCGATGATGTATGGCAGGAGTGATAATGCTGAACTGATTTTTTTTTTTGCAATGACAAAGATCCATCTATCTATATCCATCTACTGAATATGCTGACTCACGCTCTCCCTGCAGAGAAAGTTCTTTATGTTTGAGGAACTGGCACCGAGCGATCTGCATTGCAGCAGTCCCACTGCGGAGTGCGGACCGCCTCGCACGACAAGGCTCGCTGCTCAACTAAAGCACCTTTGAAGCATTTTATTTAACAAGGGAAATGCTGTGTTTGCAGCCCACCCGCATGCACCCTGCAGCATATTTCGAGGTGTGCTAGTATAGATTGAGAAAATGGAACCAAGGTCCATGTCTACTGCAGAGATGGCAAAAGTACTGGGATTTCTTACTTGAGTAAGAGTAAAATACATTAAAAAAAAAAAACAACAACAACTTGAGTAAGACTACAAAGTGCTGATCCAAATATCTACTCAAGTAAAGTAAAAAGTAAAGGCTGAGAAATGTACTCATAAAGTATTTTTGAAAGTGTAAAGCACAAAGAACAAAACCTAAATTTGCCTTAACAATTTAGAGGCAACATTTTTTTTGAGGGGCACCCAGAGGCATTACTTAGTACCAGCCTCACACTATACATGTAGTCCTAGCATGTGGTTGCAGAAAAAAAAGAAAAAAGTAGAGATCCTGTTTTGGGAAAAGTGAGGAGTAGAAGTAAAATGTACTTATATACTTGAAAATTCTACTTAAGTACAGTACTTAAGAGTTTGTACTTCGTTACTTGCCATCTCTGGTCTACAGGAACATGTTTAGTCTGTGACAGGATATTAAAAAGTACAATATTTTGGTTAAAAAAATCAACTTGAGTAATAGTTGAAATAAAAAATAATAAAAAGTAGAGACTCAGAAACTCAAAAGTCATTGTCTTGTATTTTTCAGTTTTCTGTCTTAAAAGCAAAGCTACAAAATTTTGATGCCGGGTAGGCACACACACACACACACACACACACAAGATCGGAAGAGCGTCG
>OMKY01230951.1:0-11321 GCA_900302395.1 Bregmaceros cantori | reverse complement strand
AGGGGAGAGAGAGAGAGCAGAAGAGAGAGCAGGAGAGAGAGGGAGAGAGAGGGAGAGAGAGAGAAACAGAGAGATCAGGAGAGAGAGAGAGAGCAGGAGAGAGAGAGAGCAGGGGAGAGAGAGAGGTAAAAACAGACAGAGAGAGAGCAGAGGAGATAGAGACAGAAAGAGGGAGAGAGAATGAGACACACACACACACACAAAAATTCACAAGGAGAGAAGCAGATGCAGAGGAGAGCAACGAGGGACAGTAATGGACAGAGAGAGAGAGAGGGTGTGAGAGAGTGAGAGGGAGAATGAAGTGGGGGAGACGTGCACTTAGCTCAAGTGTCACTGCTCTCCCGTATCTCTCTCTCTCTCTCTCTCTCTTCCCCTGGCCTGCTCTTCCTCATGTCTCTCTGCTCCCCCTTTTTCAAAACTCTTGCGCTGTGTACCTCTCTCTCTCACACACTGCGTGGTGCAGTCCACTCCTCCATGCCACTGGTCTGAACATAGGCCATGAGCGTGCAATGCGTGCCTGGTTTGTTGGTAGAATCTACCAATCTACGTGTGTTGACGCGATCGCGGGGAACTGATATTTTTACCAAAGCATGGTCCATGCAAAGGTACGTCCTCCCTGTCTCTCTCTTTCTCGCTCTCATCGCTTCCGTCTCTCTATCAACTTTTGCCTGTGTTTGCTTCCCTTTGTTAGTCGTGTTTATCTTTCGTTCCCGAGATGGAGAGTGTGTTTAGTTTGCGGCTCAGTTTGATCTATTCAGGGTACCTTAACGCCAGGGATCTAACTTCTGTAAATGCATTTTGTGTGATCTTTTTTTTTTTGTTGCAGTGTTCTGTTTAGCGGTGGTATGACTGTGTGGGAATGCTTGTCTGTGGGTATGTGCTGAGTGGGTGTGGAGCTTTGTGTGTGTGAGTGTATGTAAATGCACAGACATGTGCTGACTGGGTGTGTGTGTGTGTGTGTGTGCGAGTCTTGTGCAAATGTATGTGTGTGTGTGTGTGTGTGTGTGTAGCAGGTGCTTACATTGGTGGGAACTGATGGCAGAGTTGTATCACAACACACTACTATTAGGATTTCAGCGTTCTCACTGGGTCTAAAATAGTATTAAATTCAGAAAACTAAATTGCAGGCATTAAATGTCTGTAAACAAAAAAAACAAAGAAGCCATGTTTGAGAAGTATTTGAGCCAGTTTGAGAAGTGTTTCAGCAAAAATATGACTATTGCATTGTTGTTTCTACTGTCTGTCTGCTGAAACGCTAATAAGTTGTTGTTTCTACCCTCTGCGTGCTGAAACACTAATAACTTGTTGTTTCTACTGCCTGTCTGCTGAAACACTAATAAGTTGTTGTTTCTACTGTCTGCGTGCTGAAACACTAATAACCTGTTGTTTCTACTGTCTGTCTGCTGATACACTAATGCTAGGTTTCCACTACAGAGTGTAATTTTGCCATACGGTACTGTACGGATATTTTCCGCCCGGATGACGTATGGTATAAAAACAGCGGTTTATATGCAGTGCGTATGTGTGTGTTTGTCCGTGTGCCGGACCGGGATGAGTTCAGAAAGGCAGAGAAAATATGACATATGAAGCTGGTGCAAGGGGGAAAGAGAGAGAAGTGAACACACACACAACAAACGCGTGCGCACGAGGCCGCTTCTGTAAAACATTTGAATATATATATTATTTCGCCTTTGATGTGCTGGAGCGCACAGTCCTCCGATTGCTCAGCGCTGCTGTCAATCACTGAGCTCACAGACCCGCCGTACGGTGCGTGCAGAAAAATCAAAATAAATTATTTTCTGGGCCGTACGGCAGTGGACGGCACGGATGCTGTACGGAATTCAATGGAATGGAGCACATTACGACAGTGACAACACGTTTGTTTTGCTCACGGAAGCCGTATGGACCTGCGGAGGACGTACAGAAGAAAAAAAACTCTTTAGTGGAAACCTAGCGTAATACGTTGTTGTTTCTACTGTCTGCGTGCTGAAACACTAATACGTTGTTGTTTCTACTGTCTGTGTGCTGAAACACTAATACGTAGTTATTTCTTCTGTCTGCGTGCTAAAACACGAATAAGTTGTTTCTACTGTTTGCGTGCTGAAACACAAGTAAGTCGTTGTTTCTACTGTCTGCATACTGAAACACTACTAAGATGTTGTTTCTACTGCCTGCGTGCTGAAATGCTAACAATTTGTTGTTTCTACTGTCTGCGTGCTGAAACACTAATAAGTTGTTGTTTCTACAGTCGGCGTGCTGAATCACTAATAAGTTGTTGTTTCCACTGTCACGCATAATGTGTCTCAGTGGGTCCACTACAGCGTTCCATATCTTGAGTATCGATGTGTTCGTCATTTTCATTTCTGCCAAGTGTATGCAACGAGTTTTCCAGCTAGTTGGAACAGGTAGAACTTGGTCAAAAATATTCCTCATTGCGCCTTCCCACCTCTGCACAGCACTAGAATGGGTTCCTCTGGTGACTAATGATACTAGTGATTTAGTTAATAATTAGTTATCAAGTTAAACGGTTTTAGCTCATTGTTCAGCGAGGCCTGCTGTGTGTCACCGCTCATCGCCTTGTATTATCTGTGCTTCTGGTTGAGATGTCAATCATTTATTGGCAATCCAGTGATCAATAAAGATGGCAAAAGTGTCCAGATTTAAAGGTACATGTACTTTATTTAGTCGCACATACATACATGCAGGGCTTAAAAAACGAAATTATTTTTAAAACGTTCCGTTCTGAACAGTTCAGGCAGGCCTATGTTTAGCGTTTTCGTTCTTGGAAGTGTTCCGCCACCAAAATATCGGTCCTGAACTGGTTCGGAACGCAAAAATTGTGTTCGTTTTTAAAGTTCCTTATATTGTGCAATATTAAGTTTAGATATAGTTTATGCAAAATATTTTTGGTGGTCTTTCAAACTTCAGTGTAACTGTATTAACGTGAAACCGGGTTTAAAACACCATTACATTTGCTTCCTCGTCTGTCCACAAGATGGAGCCCCAGATGCAGGGGGCTTGATGACTGACCGTGAAAGTTGGATGGATGCACAACCGGAAATAGTCTCAGAGACATAGGAAATGTACAAATATGTAGAGAACAGAAAAAAAAAATGTTTTCAACCGGTTTTGTTGATTTCATAATGTTCCGTTTCTGTTCCGGAACAGTTAAAGAAATCTTTTTTCATTTACGTTTCCGCTCCTCATAAAATTCTGTAAAATTCTGTTCGTTTTCGCTTTCGTTCCTTGAACCGGTTTGGCGCCCTGCATACATGTACAGTGATATTCATCCTCCGCATTTAATCCATCCCTGAGGAGCGGTGTGGAATAGCACAGCACAAGTTACCACCATTCTTTTAATATAACCTGGTAAGTGTGCTGTCAAAGTACAAATAGATACGTTTTCACACATGTGAACTGTTTCAGGAGGGGAATTCAGTACACAAGAGAACACTCAAGTCATTTTTTTCAGCGTAAGCACCATATCCCATTTTATTGAGAGGGTTAGTTATGAAAGTGGATTGGGGGAAGATATTGCAGAAGTCTCAGCGAGGGGAGGAAAACTCGCGACTCTGCCCCTATCTGTGACCTGTGCTGGGTGCGGGTGTCTGCCGACTGCGCCACAGAGCCAGCACATGTTGTTGTGTTGGCTCTGTTTTATCTTTTTTTCTTCACCATCTCATTCATTCATTCATTCATGCAGACTAGATGTGTGACATAGCTTTCTTTGTCACTTGACTTGGGTGACCTAGCTCATTCATTGTTGTAGTAGCTTGCTGTCTAGACAGACTGTAAGCAAGCGCTCTGTGTGTTGTATTTTAAGATTTACCCCAGGCTATCCAGCAGAGGCGACAAGCCTCGTGACTAGAACTAGCGAGAGGCTCAGAACCTGGCCTTCCCGATGCACAGGCCCAGTCTCTCAACCTCCGTATCTGCCACGGCTGTTGATACCCCAGGGTATATGCACGGGCTGTCTGATGTGTTTGTGTATATGCAGATTTGGGCAGAATTTCCATAAAAAATACTTAAGTAAAAGTATTGTTACCTCAGCAAAATATTACTCAAGTAAAAGTATAAAGAAATCATCCAAATAACTACTCAAGTAAAACTACTCGACGAAAAATGTACTTAAGTAGCAAAAGTACAGAGTCACTTTCAGTATATAAAATGACACATTCTCTTTTCAAAATGTAATTGAATGTCGATTTACAATCCCCGGAAATCCCCCTGCTTTTCATAATCCTCCTGGAAGGAGTGTGTATATATTTGGAATATTGATATATGGATAAATGCCCAGCTCTGATAGTCAGTAATGTAATTCAGTTTCACAAGGATTAGTTAGTAGTTGGATTCCTTTTTACAAGTAATGCAATTGTTTTTAAGAAGAAGCTCAAGACACATCTCTTTGACCTGGCTTATAACTAGGATGCTGCTGTCATTGGTACATCAGCCTACTGTATGTGTGTGTGTGTGTGTGTGTGTGTGTGTGTACCTGGGTGAGTGCGTGCTTGTTTGCTTGTGTTGGGAGGCTGTGTGTAATGTTGTACTGTTCTGTAAAGCACTTTGTGTTGCTCTGCATGAAAGGCGCTATATAAATAAACTAGAAGCACTCAGAGAGTGCAAACCTGCGCCCAAGCCATGTGGTCACTGATTGGTTTGTCTGTCCCCAAGATAACTGAGAGTGTGCTCGGAACTGGATGAAATTGTGCACAGTTGTTGGAAATGACACACGGAAGAATCGATTTACATATTGGTGCATTTCTGTAGCCTATAAGTAACATAATGATACTTAGTCACCAACTTAGCAATAGATCGCTGGGCGCTAACCACGGTCACGTGACCAGACTTGTGTATCCATGGGCCGCTGGGAAGTGTAGTTCGCCGATGGCGTCAATCGCAATTCCACTACTCTACGAGCACTTGCATTGATAGAGGGTGGCCACACATACTGCATGATACTTCTAGCACTAAAAGTACTATACGGCGTAGGTTTGCAATCTCTGAATGATTCTAGTGTTACTTATAGGCTACAGAAATGCACCATGCACAAGATTTTGCAACTTGTCACCAGCGGTACATGAGCACACATTTGCTGGTACATGGGATTATAATAAAAATAAATATTTTCGCGACCTGCCAGAGGTGGGATCCAAACCCGGGTCTCCAGCTTGGCGGACCGTAGTGCTAACCGCTACACGACCTGAGCTGTGTTAGTACCACGCAGTAGAGTGGAGGCACAGTTTGTAAGCTCATAACAGTTGTCAAACTATTGTTACTCATCGGCTACAGACCAAAATTTAATCAGTTGTTCCATTTGTCATTTCCAACAACTTCATCCAGATCCATGCATAACTTTTTCAGCTATCCTGCAGACAGACAAACCAACGCGACCGAAAACATAACCTGCTTGGTGCAGGTAACAAAGGTTGTGTTTGAGTTTGAATAATGATCTTACAGCATACAGCAGCTGGCTAAAGAGTACCTTCAAGAGTACATAACAACAGTAATAAGTGTCAATTTAATTTAGAATGCAATTTAGCTTGCATCCGAGCGTAGCACCATCTGTTATATTAAATTTTTTTTGGGCTGGTAAATGAGCCAGTGTTAGCCAAACGGTAGTTGTCATCTGTAGTCTCGAGGCTACAGTAGGCTGCAAGGTGATGATCATGGAAAAAACTATTCATACGAAACGTACCAAGCTGTGCTATACACAAGTTTACACGTCCAAAACTGGAGGCCAAAGTTTTGTTCCGCCATCTGAAACACACTTCCTGTGTCTGTATCGCTGCCTGTGTAAAGTCATCGTAGTGGACTGAAGTGTCTGAATTTGTCACACAAAACGTACACCGGTTCAAAATCTGATCAGTAGAGGTCGCTCTGTGCCAAATGACACATTATCCACCTCTCTGTGCCCACCGTTTTACATAAATATTGATGAAATACAGTCAAAATCCGACTTGGTTACTCACCGATGTGGTCACATGTTCCTCTGGACCAATGGAATGGCTGCTTCCACTAGTAATTCCAACAAAAATGAGTAAATGGAACGGATTGTGCAGGATATTGAATCATGAGTTTGTGGGACACAGATCCGCACTAGAACATTTGTGTGTGTAACGGCACAGCAAAAGTTACGACCACCATTTTTAAATAACTTAGTTGGTGTGTGCTCCTTCTGAATAGAAATGTTGAATAATAATCACAGCGACCTAAACGTTCAGCCTAGAGATTTAACTGGAACTACATGCCGAACTCGTCTAGAACCAGATTGAAAGTTATTCGCCTTTTGCTCATTCACAGTATGTGTGGCGGGGGTGAAACAAACTGGGGGTTGCTGCAATAAAGTTGAATGCACCACGCAGTGCATCATGGGAGCAGAGAGATCACGCAAAGGATCATGGGGGTTGGGACAGAGTTTCAACCTCACAATGACCATCTGCATAGTATAAAATATTAGTATAAAGTATAGAATTATTATTTAAATATTTTTCAAAATAATCAAGGTAAATTAATTCACTCAAATGACCAAAAAACAAACAAAACAAAAAACAACTCAAGTAGGAATACAAGGTATTGATCCAAATATCCACTCTATAGTCATAAAGCATTTATATTAAAAAGTAACAAGTCTGTTTAGGGAAATGTAAGCAGGAGAAGTACTAATATTTATGTGGGAATTGTATACACTGAATAAAAGTACAAAGTGAAATGAATATTTACTAGAGCGAGCAAAAAAAAAAAAATGCTATATCCAGATAATAAAATAAATAAATAGTTAAAAGGTAGAGAGCGGGCTGGATGCTGAATAATGTATGGGATTGGTCTGTGCCTCTATCTCTCTGTCTCTCTTTCTCTCTCTGTTTCTCTCCATGTTCGTCTCTCTCTCTCTCCCTGTTTCTTGTTTGTCTTACCGTGTCTCTGTATCTGTTGCTCTCTGCTTCTCTCTCTCTCTCTCTTGCTTTCTCTCTTTCTGTCTCTCAGTCTACAACTGTGTTCCAGAACATTCACTCACACAGGGTGGTCACCAGGGAGACAGAGTGGTAGATATATCTTCCTGTCCACTGTTTGAATGGTTGCTTCGCTCTCAGTGCAGTCGCCATAGAGAGGGCGGGGGCACTCACCGTTCTGAAATAACTCCATTCCGATAAAGTTTGAATCCCCCCCAAAAAAATGATCCGATTATTTTGTTTGGGTTACGTTAGGGTGAGGTTAGGGTGAGGTTAGGGTTAAGGGTTAGGGCTAGGGCTTTGAAGGGATTCTAACAAAATAAGCAAATCATTTTGGGGGATTTGCACTTTAACATGACGGCAAATTATACGCCAACATTCATTTCGGAATGCAGAGGCTTCGGAATGCAGGCGTGTAACCCTCATAGAGGGTCTGTGACGAGGACTTGCCCAATGGTGTGCCGCTGCCCCGAGCAATCAGCTGCCGCTGCAAAGACTTCCACCAGAGCGACTTGGTACGTGGCATTGATTAATTTTAAGATTCCCACTGGTGCATTCAGCGAAAGCGAAAAGCTTCTCGGCTAGATCAAGAAGCTGAGACAAGGCCCAGTCAAGCTCCGCGTCCGTCTTGGCTGTTGATACACCAGAGTAAATGCACGGAACAGCACATGTTTCAATCAATACCCAAAAATGTTGGAGAGGGGCCTGTCGGTCACTGGCCAAAGTTTAGCAGCCTGGTAGCGCTCCAGTGCATACCACCATTGTGAAATAATTAATGGGTCACACACAGTCCGGTTTGAACAATAATAATAATACATGCGTTTTATATAGCGCTTTTCTAAACACTCGAACACGCTTTACCAGTTTAAGAAAGAAAAGGCTAAGGAACGAAAAACAGAAAACGAAACCAAATCAAACAAACAAATTCTAGACAAAGGGAAGAGAGAAACAGGGATATGCAGGTTAAGTGCTATCAAAGGCTATCTTGAACAGATGGGTTTTTAGGTGGCTTTTAAATGATGGGAGTGAGTCAGAGTTGCGGATGGCGATTGGCAGGGAGTTCCAGAGGGTTGGGGCGACGATGGCAAAACCTCTGTCCCCCAAGGTTTGGTATTTGGCCTTGGTAATGGGGGTGAGGAAGTTGTGGTCAGCAGAATGGAGGTGGAGGGTGGGGGAGTGGCGAAGGAGGAGGTCAGAGAGGTGTGAGGGGGCAAGGTTGTGCAGGGCTTTGTAGGTGGTGAGGACGATCTTGAAGTGGATGCGTTGTTGCATGGGGAGCCAGTGAAATTGATGGAAGATGGATGTGATGTGTTCTCTGAGCCTGGTATTGGTAAGAAGTCTGGCGGCAGAGTTTTGGACATGTTGTTGTTTTTGGAGGGTGGTGGAGGGAAGGCATAAATGAGGGTTACAGCAGCAGAAGCACAATAATTGGACGTGGTAGATTGCATTGGTTTATTTTCCACTGGTCGATCCAGCAGAGAGAGAGAGATCAAGACACGAAGGCCTCATATGAGTTTGAATATCCAGTCTCTTGATTCCACGTCCGCAGTGGTTGTTGACACCCCAGGGGTTTGAACACACAGTAATTGGACCTGTTAGGTTGTATTGGGTTCGAACACAGTAATTGGATGTGGTAGGTTGTTTTGGGTTTGAACACACATTAATTGGACGTGGTAGGTCGTATTGGGTTTGAACACACAGTATTTGGACATGGTGGGTTTTATTGGGTTTGAACACACCGTAATTTGACGTGGTAGGTCATATTGGGTTTGAATACAGTAATTGTACATGGTAGGTTGTGTTGTGTTTAAAAACACCATCCTTGAATGTGGTAGGTCATGAAATTAATTTCCAAATAAAGTATTCGATTGGGTTGTAATACTCTGTGTTTCCTGTAGGAGCTCCAGTTTGAGCGTCTGACCAGGGAGCTGGAGGCTGAGAGACAAATCGTAGCCACCCAGCTGGAGCGATGCAAGCTGGGCTCTGAGACCGGAAGCATGACCAGCATCAGGTGAGTGCACATTCCCCTTATTATGATTTGAATCGAAAACAAAGCGAATTTTACGTCGAACGGAAACCGACAAGGATCTCTGTTCTGGAACAGAAACGGAACATAATGAAATCCACAAGACCATTTTTTTAATTTTTTTTTTTAATTCTGTGTATATTTTAATATATCCTATGGCTGGGAGACTATTTCTGACCACTTTCGGTTGTCAAGTCCCATGCATCTGGGGCTCCATCTTGTGGACAGGCGAGGAAGCGAATGTAATGGTGTTCACAGTTTTCATGTTAATACAGTTGCACTGAAGTTTGAAAGTCCACCAAATATATTTTGTATAAACTATATCTAAATGTAACATTGCACAAAATAAGGAACTTTGAGAACACACCAAATCTTTGCGTTCCGAACTGGTTCAGGACCGATATTTTGGTGGCGGAACAGTTCCAAGAGCTAAAAAAACAAAGGCCTGACTGAACCGTTCAGAATGGAGCATATAAAAAAATAATTTCGTTTTCAAGCCCTGATTATAATCCTGTGAATCCCTGCCTTTTTTTATCAGGGCCCCTGTCACTCATAAACTCTGAAACTATAACAGGCAGGCACTTAGACCATGTTATGATTCACCATGACACAGGGCACAAACTATTAGTTTGTGACATACAAGTTTGAAACTAGTATGTCTCTTCCAGAATTCTTCTATTTTTCAATTGTGTTAACAAACTCACCCCTCCATATTTAGCTGATCGGCCGCCGCGGAACCTGAGGTCCACTGGCACAGGGCTCTTGGTAGTTCCCCGAATGAACGACTGTGGAATGGTCTACCAGAAGGTCCTCAGGGCTGTGGAGACTGTCAATGTTTTTAAAAAGAAGCTCAAGACACATCTCTTTGACCTGGCTTATGACTATGATGTTACCGTCATCGGTACATCAGCCTACTGTATGTGCGTCTATAAAGCACTATGTGTTGCTCTGCATGAAAAGTGCTATCTATCTATCTATCTATCTATCTATCTATCTATCTATATATATATATATATATAAACAAAGTTTGAGTTTGAGTTTGGATCATTTCTGACTGTACTCTGAGTACGTGCTCACAAGGAGATGGTTTAGAGTTGCATCATGTAGACTTAATATGTTTAAGAACCCGCCCCCCAAAAACACACTGAGGTAAGCAGGAAAACATGGCCGAACACCACACATGAGAAAGCATCACCGATTTACAGCCGATGGGAGGGGACATCCGATGGTGTCACAGCTTGGAGCCAATCAGGACAATGGAGGTGTGACTCTACAAGTCACATATCCATAACAACTCTCTGAGTGATTCTAATAACAATCTAGAATCAACACTTTAAAATGTAGTTGTATGTTATTAGTGCAATCTAATAACATCATCATCATGGCGCGACCACAGTCGAGACGATGGGTTCCTCATTTAGTTACGGTTTCCTTATTGCCATTTTCAGGTCACGTACATTTAAATGTGTGCCTCTGGTTAATGTATCCACATATGTTTCACGGAGCGTCGACCTATCGGATTTCATTGCCGCCGTAGAATGAACAATGAAATTAACTGAGGTCGCACAAAAACACTGATACTGGACACTGGAGGGAGAAAAGCACCGTAGATGTAGGTGGCTCTGGCTCCTCCCTAAACTAATGAATGTCAGTGAAACTGTAGTAAAAGCTGTAATGGCAGCTCAGATAAGGTGTCCACGTAGAGGAAATGACCAGTCTTGACACGGGAATATGTCTAGAGGGTTCATTTATTAAGCTATACTGTACATTAGCCAGGTATCGGCTAGCTAAGCTAAGCTATGAGCTAAGCGGGGAAACATGGCCGAACAACCCCATCAGGAAGTATCACTGATTTATAGCTGATGGGAGGGGACATCCGATGATGTCACACCTTGTAGCCAATCAGGTCAATGGAGGCGTGACTCTACAAGTCACATTTCCATAATAATCCTCTCTTTTGATTCTATGAATCACATCAATAACACGCCAATAACATCAATAATACAGGTGAACCCTTACACAACACAAAAAACAAAAAAAAAACATTTCCAAATTAGTCAAATCAGCCAAATCAAATTAAACAAAATTAAACATATTATTATAAACCAAATTATTTGAAAACCAGATTAAACCAAATTAGCCAAATTATTAGCCAAATTATTAGCCAAATTATTATTTTACAAATAGCCAAATTGAAAAATACCTATAATATTTTAGCATGTCCAATTAAGCTAAATCCAATTAAATATATGTCAATCAGAAAAAACCCATGAAGAGGGAAAAAGATTGACTTTTAGCAGGGGTAACCGGGGAATGGCAGACATACAAACAGGCAAATATACAAATAC